>WAAD01020506.1:2960-18167 GCA_013389945.1 Fregata magnificens
AGTCTAGAACACATCAGCATTACATGAAAGGTGAAAAGAATTCTAAGAAACTACTGGAAATATTCAAAAGCATTTAATCTTGATTTATGGAGCAAGTTCAATTCAGTCCTTTCAAGACTCTTTGTTTATCTTGCCTGTCTTTTACACTGGGATACAGTCAAAGCAAGGAATATTTTATGGCCTTTATTTATATTTAAGAATATAAATTGTCACACTTGCATTAGGGCAGTTTTTCTATGGTTTAATATTTTCTGAATCACGGTATATTTAAGTGTCTTCTACAGTGCTGGGAAAGCCATTGGATTTTTCTGCAATAATAACAATTCAAAATTCATAATGATAAAAGATTTATAACATAGTGTCCTTGCAAATATACATTTAAGACCACTATGTAGTACTAAAAAAATAATTGAAAATTACATACTGTCAAAATTAATTACCAGTTAAACTGAATGAAGCATTCTGAAAAGTGTATTTAAAAATACACAAAATACATGTCAGATTTTGTAAGTAAAATAATTCTGAAGAGGAATTTTTTTTTCTCCTATCTCAAATATGAAGCAAAATCACTTTGAGTCTCATACTTTCCAGGTCCATTTGCCATGGTGTTATACAATGGCATATACCCTTAAATATAGTTTAGTAGTCGGACTGCTATCAAACTGTGTTGGATCATTATTTATTTAGCTACTCAATTAAGATTTTTTCATTGTAAATCCAGGTAAAAAGTATGTCTTTCCTACAGTAAAGAACAGTGCAAGAGAAGGAATCTAAAGCAGAAAATTTGAACAATTATGTGATCAAAGATTATTTCTTTTATTGGTTAAATCTTATTTGATTTTCTTCTATTTTCCCCTTTCATTTATTGGATATGAAGATTTTTTGCGACCATTTTAATCAACACTGATATCCTACTTGATTGTATGCAATGGAGCAACCATCCTGTGTGTATGGTAATATCTCCATGGTAACAGAATATAAAACATAAGCATAGGATTGTGATCACTATTTAGAAAAGAAGGTGGTTAAACATGAGGAAATTACACTCCCAAGTCATTTAAGTTCCTGGGGATTTCAGCGACAACATTTAAGGACTGGAATGCGCTGTCAGTCCCCAAGTTTCAATTAAAAATATTAATTAGGCAATATATATTAATTTATACTATAGAAATAAACCAGAAAATAAATTAATATTTCATTTGATCATATTCATTATTCTGTCTTAAGGTAAGAACAACCTTACTTATGGTTAACTGTGAGCAAAATCATGCAAATAATTTAATATTCCCATTGAAGTCAACTTGTCTGTGGGACCATTTATGCTTTTAAGGGGAAGCACCTATTTCACAGGATGTATGCCTTTAAAGTGTGCTGCATATTGTATTTTTGTTCTGAAGTATAGTCACACAAAAGAAAGCAGCAGAGGTACCTGAATCCACTTAGCTTTTTGAGAACGCATGAGCAAGGAAAAGGATCTGATCAGACATTTCCTTAGTTACAGTTACGGGCTATTAATAGGAGGAGACCAAGCACAATATGACTTCAGCGGACTTTTAGGAAAATTGCCTTTATGTATGTTACTTAGCTCTTTGGAGCATATTTAAGCATATTTAAGCAGGAAGAAAAGAAGGTGTTAAAGCTTTCTCTTCAATTCATTGCCTCTCATTTTCTCCTGTGATGAAAGGACCTACCATCTTTTCCTAACTCTGCACTAAAAAAATGCTGATGTTTTGATCAGTGACATCTAGTCCCCTTGATCCTGCAGAGCACAGATTACAAGAATTACAAAAGGAATTATTTAGACAAGTTTGCAGGAGGAACCTATGCATTACACAAGTTCAGTTGACTTTTAGGAAAAATATATTTAGATATATTATTTACATTGAATGAAATAGTCTGAGTGAGAAGTTTAGACTAAATGCCTAACTTTTAGATGCATACGGCCAGATGAGAGACTCTGTCATTAGAAGTCAATTCATGCCATTCTAGCACGTGTCCAAAGTAAAGAGGATGATTTACCTTCATGAGCGAGTATTTCTCTCCACTGGCGGTAGAGGGAGCTGACACAACCAGCTCATTTTACAAAGCTTCGAGTTACATGACATAAATTCCAACACCAACTGCACTCCACTGTTTATTTATTTACAAATAAAAGGGACTAGCTTGCAGAAGATGCATTCCTCTCTTGGCCCTTTGTGACTGAATGAGTTTGTGTCTAAATATCTGCTATTTTGTTCCTGCTCTATCTGTTTCCCCACAGACCCAGAAGTATATGATCACTGACCCAAGAGCAGACAGCCTACCTACATTACATTTTTCTTGCTGTAGCCTGCTTGAATTAGAAGCAGTTTGAAAAATGCACAGTTTCAAACGGTAGTTTATTTGCATTACTCGTGAAAGTCCTCCAGCTAAATTTCCACACAGCACGCTGATTATGTCCATGCAAGTGTGTCTGTGGAGCTTTTAAGCTTATTGAGACAAACAGTGAAAGTAACAGACAGTGAGAGCTTCCTATACTGTGTATAACTAGATTTCCATCGTGGCTTATTCTGAGCTCCCTCAGTGAATGATCCTTTTAGCCATTTTCATATCATCCTAAACTCCATGTGTCAAAGGTTGAAGGGCATCACTGCACTGATTTAAAATCGCTAGTTACCAAAAAATATATATTTAATTAAATTTCTTGTAAAATTATAGGTATATTATCAGTTCTAATCTTAGAATGAGGAATGCTCGGGGCTCAACAAACGGTAGAAATGTTACCACACACTGCATTGTGTACATGTTACATTTTCCATATAATGAAATAACTAAAAAGTATTTCTGATCTAGGAAATAACCTGTCTGAAAGCAAAAAGATCCTTGGGCAAAATTCTATGGTCTTCTTTATTCTAGAGATGAGACTAAATGATCCAATGTCACCTGCTAGCCTCCATGGAACCTACAGAAACTACATGACCTTAATGAGTGAAAGTGTACATATTTAATACTCTTTAATAGAGTCACAGATTTTAATGATCATTATGATCACCTGCTATGACCTTCTACGGTAACCACTTATTAAAGCTTAACTTAATGAGGTATAGAAGGATTCCTTACTAAGAGACATACTGATTTTAAGACTGCAAGTGATAAGAATCCAGTACCATCAGGCAAGCTGTCCTGAACGTTACTGCCCTTCATCATTATTAATTTTCTCTATTTTTTATTTTAATTTGCCCAAATTCAGCTTCCAATCACTTGATCTCATTAAGCCATGTTTGTTAAACCCTCCCTTCTATCAAAAATCTGTAAATAAAAATCTATTGTAAATAAAAATCTATTGTAAATAAAAACCTACCACATTCATACTGTTCAATGAGATCACACACTAATATTTTGTTATTAGACAGTAAATCCTCAATCTCCCACTACAAAGGAAACCCAAATCATACCTAGTATTCTTCTGAAAAATTCCAAGTTAATGTCATTCTTCTTAAAAACAGAGTTACAAATTCAACTCACTCTTCACAGCTAGTTCTCTAGTGTTTCTCTTTGCAATAGTTCATTCATTTACATAGGTGGGTTTTCTTTTACTTTGTTTTATACACTATGAACATGCATATAGACATATATATGTATGTGCATGCATACATATATATATTTGTATATATTCTGCTTGCGGGGTCTCTTTGCACCCATTTCAAGATGTGCAAATAAATAAACCCAAAAAGGGCTCATACAATTACTTTCAGATGAAACTAAACTGCAAGGCGTATCTAAAGTTCTCCAGCTGCAAACGGCCTGTGGGATCAGACTAGAGAGAATTCCAAGATCAAAAACACTGCAGTGTGTATCATGTGAGTAACAGGCTATTTAGGGCTTTCTGTATCACTGTTCGGATCAGCTCTTGTTGGTCCACACTACTTTCTAAAGTAGACATAGTCACTAAATCCACCGTAATTGACATCGTTCATAAACCTCTCAAAATCTACCTGAAGACCCTTTGGTTTCCAAAATTATAGGCATTGTTTTTTCAGACACACTGGGAGGCTTATTATGCTCAGCTGTCTTACTAGGTTGGCTGTCTTAACTCTTACATCTCTTACAGAGGAAAATTACCTTTGAAATTCTGCTGACATCCTATGGATTTAACCTATATTTCTTTTTGCAAGATCCATTAAAATACATTTTGTTAATATTCACATTCGTCAATTAGCCCATATTGCAACTTAATCCAGTCTTTTCATCCTTCGCCTCCACCACTAGGATTACACTTTCACAGGTGAAGTGACAGGAAGATAGAGCAGAAAGACCTCAGCAACTCAGTGTGGTTCTTGTACTATGTAAGATTTTGAAGCTGTGACAAAAAGTTCTTTCACTTTCAAGTTTTGTACAGCTGAGTACATAAAAGCATATTTTTCCTGGAGGCCGTTGGTTGTTTTAAATATTTCAAAGGCCTTTACTTTTGTATTTTATCATTCACAACAGAAAACTATTCCACCTGTTTGACACGTTATGTCATCTATCACCAAAAGGTGAGTTATGGCTCAGATTTGGGAATGAGCAGTACAAATATGGAAAGGCCACCACATCACTGATCAGGAAGAAACCACAACTGTTGTTTCTCTGCTAGGCTTTTGAGGTCTGAAGTGACAGCAGTTTAAATTCAGGCTTACTTGTAAGGAAGCTTTATTTTAGTTTTCCTCTTTATTTCTCATTCTCTTTATAACAACTACTTCCCACCTTTACATTATTATCAAAGCTGCCCACACTTAAGGAAACTCACTGTCTCTCTGTCTTCAAATTCAAATGCCCATCTGGACTGAACAATGCACTGTAAAAAGAATCTGGCATGTCTTCCTTACTTTTTTTGGTTTGTTTTTAAATAAAAAGCTTGATATAATTGAAGTTTTCAAAGCTGGGTGATATACTTCTTAAGTAAAACTTTACGCTTTGCTTTCGAAGCAAAAGCTATGCAGGCTCCTAAGTGCAGAGGATCACATCACTAAAATGTCTCAGTGTACTGTCACCATGTGCAGCCATACAAGAAATAGGTGATGCATCCAGATTGGCAAAAAGAGACAAAGAAGAAAAAGAGACCAATAATTAAAAAAAAAAAAGTGTTGATAAAATAAGAGCTTTTTACTATCAGGAAAGTTGGAATCCTTATTAGCTGTATTCATTTTCAAAGATGTTATGTGTAAGTGCAGATAAAGCTTCCGGCCACTGCTAATTAGGAAAGGGAAGAAATAAAATGCAATTTGCATCTGTAAACACAGGAACATAGAAATTGCCATGCTAAGTCAGTCTTGAGGTCTGTTTAGGTTCAACTGTCTGTGAGGGGCTTTTAGATACTTCAAAGGAGGAGGATGCTTACTGTGTACTGATTGGTAGCTGTACTGATTGCAGACCTGAGACTAGCTACAGATGAAAAAAAATCTATAATGAATATCTTTGTGTAGATACCTGTAATACAGTGAATCAAATCCTTTATTATGTGGCCTCACTTCCTAGCAGAAGCATTGGAGACATACTTTTCCAGCACATCTGAGTGGAGCAGTTAACATGAGTTAGGTGTGGTTAGCATAGCTGTTAGCATAACCCTGTGAACTTCAGCCAGCTTTTAGTTTCAATAAAAGTAGAAAGATGTCAGAAACATTTTGTGTAAGTAAAAGCAGACAAAATATCATCGATCACCCATCCCAAACAACAGCCTGCACCTTGAATAGTTTTTCTGTGCTCAAGTAGATAGCCAAACTATGCCAACAATCTGCCGACCATCAAGAAGCGCAAAAGCACTAAAGAAGTGTCCAGACTGTGAACACCACCAGCAGGGACAGCAAATCAGAAAACAACAGCGCGATTTGAACAGATAAATCACTTAGTTGGGGAATGTTGAGGTTAGACAAGAGTTTTTCAAAAGACTCCAGGGAGAGAAATCTCATGATCTTGCACCAGCATCTGGGACGACCAGGGAACAAGGAAGAGCCCAGGGCACCCCACAGCCAGGCCTCAAGACTGTGCACAGCCTGACAGGCACTACTCACACACCCGACTGCTCTGCAGGACTCCAGCATCTCTCCTGTGGAACAGGGAAGTCGTGTACAAAACCACTACACAGACCTGGCCAACTTCTCTGCCTCACTGCACCACCTCCCTCATGGCACAGGGAAGTTGTGCAATATGTAAAATTGCATGTATCTGTGATTAAAGTGCTGTGGTATCCAAATCCATTTAGCCTCCACATCTTCATTTGGTCTTCAACCATGACATGAAGATGGCAGACCAAAATATTTTCCTCCTAAACCTCCAAAACTCCTGTTTATTTTTAATAAGTCTAGTAATAATATGTTAACAGGTGCATATTGCTTTGACTTTCAAAGGCATGTGTGCTCCTGTATCACACAAATCTAAAGACCTTGTTATCATACACATACATGTATATATACACACATTGATGAGAACCAGTGTTATCTTTTCTGATTTCCCTAATACTTCACAGGAGGGCATCTGCACTTATGTAAATTCATTACTGAATGAACACATTCCTTCAAGTGCAATATGTCCCTCAAAGTAGTGCCACTTATTACTGCATATGCAAATACTCCTATGAATGTTAATGTCATTGAGGATAATTAGAGGTTTTTTTGTAATTGAAAATGGTGATAAAATATTTAACAGGTGAATTAAGTTAATAATTTTTTCAAAAACAATCTTGTGCTATCATAATACTCTGCTGCTTACACAATAGAGATAATCAAAGTTCCAAGTGAAGGACTGCATTAAAAAAGGAAGAGAAAACTTACTACCCAGTCTTGTCTAAAAATTGGCAATACTGATCATTTTATGCTAGATAGGCAACCAAAGTTTTCCAATTTTTGAAAAAAACAGCCGTATCCAACTCAATCAACTTTTCACATCAATTAAAAAATAATAAAATATTCAGTAAAACTAAATTCTCTCAATTTCAGATAAATAGGTATACATCTCTATATACATCTCCCTATGTAGGATGAGCTTGATTTCCACCAAGTGAAAGCAATGCTGTCTTGATTCATTGAATCAACATCTTGATTAGTTGAAACAACCAATTAATTTTTAAGTAAGGAGATTTAGGCTATGTCTGTTACTGGACCCAAAGATGCATCCCAGTTTCATTTCAGGTTCGGATGTACACCTGGTCATCTCCTGGCTTCTTTGTAAGGTAAGATATAACCAACCATCAGTCTTCCCCTGGCCCTGGGAGAACTTGTCAAGGTAATCTTGGTGCAGCAGGAAATGGTTCTGAAAGTTTCTGACTGTATATATGTATCATTTTAGAGTATACTCAGCTCCAATTTTAACATCTATAACTAAAATGTTTCCAGAGTTTTGGGGTTTTGTTTTTCGTTTTTCCTGAAGAATTATGTTGACCACAGTGGGCTGAGATGTCTTCATTGATCAATCAGAATCGATAAGAACCAGGACCCACGCTGCTGGAGGGCAACATAACAGTGATTCAGAACACCTCACTGACCTCAGCCTAGAAAAAGTTGTTTGGGAGCACAGGATGATAGAGCGTATTCTGAACATGGGGAGCTAACCCGCAGCACTACAACACTTCATTAAAATATGTGCTTGGGGGCTTTGTATGTCCCAAATGAAAAGTTTAGTCTCCTATCAAATTAAATGTTTCATGTTGTCCTAAAGTACGTTTCAGTATTTCTAGTACAATAAAAACAAATATAGAAAATTAAATTAGAATGCCTTTTCCTACATAACTTTTTGGTTCAACAGCTATTCATACAGACTATTTGCAAGTTCATTAAAAATATTGGATTCCATTAAATTCATTATATTTTGCATAATCCCCAGCTGAATGGCATTATTTTAGGCAGAGTAGTTGAAGTCTTTATTTATCAAGCTTTGAACAGTTATTCCATTATTTTGACTGGA
This sequence comes from Fregata magnificens, assembly GCA_013389945.1. NCBI lineage: Eukaryota > Metazoa > Chordata > Aves > Suliformes > Fregatidae > Fregata > Fregata magnificens. The sequence continues at coordinate 10,878 of WAAD01020506.1, forward strand.
TCAAAGTTAGGCTGATGGGACTAGGTTTAATGGAAGTAGCAAGGTACACTGACTAGTGCTCTATTTGTTTTTTTAATCAAGTTTATTTTTTACTTCATTTGATGCTAAAATAAATAAAAATAGATGAATATAGCATTTTTCAGTGAAACTGAGGATAAAATTGTAGACAATTCAGAAGTACTGGGAATAAAAAGGACAACATTTATATGTAAGATTTGGTAGCCTACCACTGGGAATGTCGGAAAACTGTTAGCAAATCTGAGGACTTTATCAAACTGAGTAGGAAGCTTAAAGTTATGCTTAATGATCCTATTAATCCAATCTACATTTTAGTGTTTAAAAGTTGGACTTAAAGGACTGAGACACATATTCCTGGCTTTCTTTCCTTTCCTTTACTCAGCCCAACCAAAAGGTATTTTATCCTGAGATATGTCATTTCACTCCCAATATGAATTTTCATGTGGATGCCTCTTTTCCTCACTGATTGTACAGACAGCCTTGAGTCACTAACTCAGACATATATGTCTAATTTTTAGATAAGATGAAACCTAACCTAGGAGCTTACTTTTTCTTTTTTTTTCTACCTAAACTAATTTATAACTTTAATTATTCCAGTCTAAAGAAAAATAAGTACATTCAGGCCAGCATGCCTAGAGTAGCCATGTATGATGATGGTGTGCAAAATTTTATCAGTCTACATATAATACTATTTGTGCAATAATGTTTTTGAAAATACAGATTCCAAATACAAGCTTTTAGTTATTGTTTGCAGCTTTGCCTCTCTTTATGGACAACTGCAGACAATTTTATGTAAATGTATTATCTGTAACATTAATAAGAATAAACCAGAAAGGCTCTGATTTTTCCACAGAAAAGTATTTCATTTTATATTCCTAAGCCATTCAAAGAATATATTTACTAACTTGACAGTTAAAGAAAAAAAAATCATGCATCCCTTTTTCCAAGAGCATAGAACTTCTACATTCATTTGTAGTATCAATGTGGGTGAAAATTCTTTGCATACTCTCATATATATTTCTTCAATGTTTAAGTATTATTAAATTGTAAATGTAAAATATGTTCCTTACCAGGTCTTTCAAAAAATATAAAAGCTTACTCACTACATCAGACTACAAAATCTGAACACATTCATATTGATTTTTACCTTTGAGACATGTTTGAAAATAATGAAAAGAAGTGCAAAACAAATTCAGTGAGGGTATGTGCATTAAAGGTAGTTTATATGTAATACTGCTCTTTCAAAAGGAACTTTTCAAACATCCTACTTATACATATTTATTTAATGAAAACTCTGGCCTTTTCAAAGGAAAAGTGAAAAATGTAGTTGGTAGAGCAGATTAATTTGGTATACTGGAAATCAGGGTTCAAAACTGATTTGCCTGCATATAATACTGGCTTTTTTTCTTAATAACATACGCTTAAAATAAAGTAAAAAGGAGAAGACTTACAGTAGCAGCTTTTACTTCAAGAGCTATACTGTGGTATGTGTTACACAACCAAATAATGGGAACAAGGGGGAGTAACAGTGCTCCTTACACCACTCAGAAGTTCATTGAACCTTGTATATGGGCAGAGAGGTGTGTGTAATCAGTATCCTTGGAGGCTCATTTTCATCTTATTGACAAGTAATAACAGGAGGTTCATAGCTGTGTAATTGCAGTCTCACAACAATGAACTGTGGAGGTAAAGCTGAATGCTGCCAGTAAACACACCTCTCTGTGTGGTAGGTAAAAACTGGTCAATATGCACTTATAATCCAGTTTCCATAAGAATAATTCTTTTACATTTAATTCAAATGCTGCTTTCAGTTCTTCCATCTTTTTTCTTCTCTGTTTCTTTTTCTCCTCCTGACATTTTTTTCCTAAAATTGTTCTGTTTCTATATTCCACCTTCCTTTCATCTGACCTCTGTTTCTTTGTGTCTCAAATAAACAAACCAGAAGAAGATCAAAGAAATCAAGAAAATTCTTAGTGAAGCTGGAAAAATTAATTTATAAGAGAATGATTCAGTTTAAATAGCATAAAACTAGCAGGATGAGGAGATAAGAGTTACCAGGATATGAATTTTTGAACACAAAACAGTAAGGAAATAAGGAGTAAGACCCAGCAAGCAAATGAATATGTGAAGCATGACTACAGCTAGCAAAGAGCATAGGAAGACAATCTTTTTGGACAATAGAATAAAGGGGATCTGGAAATTCAAAGCCTGTTGCATGGGAAGAATGTTGGATTCTGACTGGTGAGTTAGAAGCAAGCACGTGCAGGTGCTTTAGGCATCCATATGTGTTCTTGTATCCTGTAGAACAGGGTAATATCTCTGAAATCCACAATTTGATTAGAACAAAAGTAAACTGCACGAATCTATGGAAATTTTTCATAAGTTTACTACTTTAAATTATGACACAAAATAGTTCACCAAGTACGTTTTATTTTATACACCTTTGACCACCATTTTTTCTTAGCTACTTTTCATAGCTACTGAATATGGTTATTTAGCTTTTCAATTATTTTTCTTCTAAGCTTTTTATCATGCTTTTTATTCTAGTCTAGCTGTTCCTCCCCTTCCACTCACAGACTGTTCCAGTTCTTAACTGCGCTTACTTCATGCTTCCATTCAGGCCAGACTGTGTGAGCCACTATTCCATCTTTCTGTCAGTTTACTATCTGTCGACAGCAGGAATCTCTCTACCATCCCTTCCATCTAAGGCTGATTTTTTTCTCACTCAGAGTTAAGAGAATGGAGGAGGTAGCTCTGAGCAAAATTTTGGAAAGCTTTGGCATCACTGTCTTTTTTGGATGTAGTGCAAAAAGGATGGCATGTATAAGGGAAAAAATTGGGGCATGATAATGAAAAATTCTTTATGACAGTGAAAGGGTTGGATTTGAAAAGGTTTCAAAAAGAGATCACAGATGACTGAATCAAATTATTTCACAGGTTTCTTACATGAAAAGAAATGTGTCAAATCATTTTCAAAGTATATAGCTTGAGTATCAATGAAAAGACAGTAGGAGTCAGACTACATTCATAAACACGACAATGATTTTAGGTGCTTCAGTTCTGAACAGCTCAACAATATACCCTAAAGGGAACTGCATTCAGGTAAACACCAAACATCCAGCCATTGAGCTACAATTCCTTTATACCCTTCAGCTGGGTTTTCAAAAACAGAAATACCAAAACTCAGTTACTTCCTGGAGTGCAGTCTAAAGTTTATGTAAAAACATAAGATCTAATGTCCTCTATGGATATATGAGCTTTACTTGTCAATTTATTACATCATTACTATTATGCATCAATATAACTCTCCTGAAAATAACTATTAAATAAAGCATGTACTCAATTTTTCTTAAACTTTGTAGGTTGTTTACTGTATTTAACTATAAAGCCAATGAGTTATAATGAAACTGTAGGGCTGTTTTTAGTTCAACATTCATTGCCTGATATGTATCTTGTAAGTTACATTAGATCTTAATATTGGCTGATAATGAAAAAATGGATCACAATAATAATAACAGAAAAGTCATTATGATAACATTAATTATTATAATCATCGTGTCCATCAGTATTAAAATCATGCAATGGTATTAAAGCGCTACCATATTAAAGTCAGCTTTAATCTCTTGTAGAAGTCTTTGTAACATGAAATTTAAAGTCACAGAAAGAAAGTAACAGTGAAAGAGCATGTCTCAACACATAAAATGTTTTTCAACTAATAGGTAGCTGGAGATGAAAAAGTGACTGATACATAATTCCTGAGCATTTTAATACTTAATTAACTACTCTACAAAAGAAAACATAACAGGAAAGCTCTTCTGAGCTGCAGTTGTCCTGTACAGAGTCTTTGAGCTGCTCAGACTAATTTAAGTCTCATTATGCAACATATTTGTTTAGGAAATAAGAGTACTAAGGTGCTCTTTAAACTAATTGCTTTTACAGAACACAGAAATTTTCTCCAAGTAACATAATGAAGCTTTATGAGGTAAATCAGACTGAGACAGCCACAGAGGAAAAAAAATCTAGTTACAAGAAATGTCAAAGGGAACTGGTTGAAGTGGTAGGCATGATCTAAACTACTCCAAATGGAAATGTTGCAGCACTACCTGAACGTGTAGAACAGGATAAAGAGAGGAGAGCAGATAACTTGACTCTCACTATGGTTTTTGAGCCAAACTATCTTCTACCTGTTGTTGATACTATTTCTTTTCTTAAACAGGTCTCTAATAGGCCAATTTTATTTCAAGCAAATCTATAGAGAGCACAAAACCAAGTAGGAGTCCAACCTGGAACTAAAATTTCTTCCTTTTTTGGATGTTGGGTCAGTATCAGAATTCTTTCCAATCCTGGGCCCTTCATTTTGAGGGCAATGGAATCCATGCATTCCTCAAGTTTATTAGACCCATAGATGACAGAGATATAATATTGGTATGGGTCTTTTTCCATTCAATATTAACCAATGGAGCTGATGGCTGCAAGGCAGAGAGCGTACTGTGTCCTTCCTGGGGCTCCTCAAATACAGCTGCAATGTGGAGCTCCACCAGTAAGGCACCGGTGAGTCCCTGTTGACTATATTTAGAGTAAAAGTGTGATTCATTGGTTGAAAGATTTTTTTTTTAAAAAAGGCGGGTTTTTTGCCACAATACCATCCAATAACCATTAGATATCCCCAGTGCAATACTGAATTCAACTTCTATCATATAAACGTAGCATAATTACCACTTATGCAGTATTATGAAAAACAGCTACATAGTAAATGAGTAAGGTATATACATTTTCACATTTCACATAGGTTAACAGTACAACAAAAGCAAACTGGTTGTAAAATAATACTGCAAATTAGCAAGCTGTGAAGATCTTTCTTTTAAATCTCAAAGAAACAGAAGATATTGCTTTCTTATTTCAGTAAAAAAGGACACAGTATTGCTGTAAGATCTTTTGTTCTGAAATTATTCTGGTCCTTTATTGCTTTTAGTTAAACTCAGTGTTAAGTGCAATTTAAATATATGATGTTCCATTGTACTTGCATTACGGTATGCAAATATAAATAAAATTACCACAAATTGGTGAACAATTAATGAGATTCATTTCAGGGACATTTCATCACTAAATGCTGTTTTCCTGCCAACCTAGACATCAAGTATTTAATTCTAAATGACACCACCTGCTCCTACCTATAAGTGAAATGAAAAAGCTGCCAAGGAGCATGTTGGGAATTAACTTGCAGCCTTCCCTTTAATCAGGCATTCCTCCATAACGTTGGAAGTCAGCAATCTCATGGAATGAAAAATACCATTGTAGTATATGTCTAAAATTCAATTTCAAACCCTCATTGTGATGTCTGACTTAACACATTTTTTCTTTGCTATTTTTCTTTAGCTGCCAGGTGGGTCACCAACTACTTGAAGCAAAGACATACTAGATAAATGCCAACACCTCATTCTGACAAGGACAATACAGTTAAACAAACATTTATAAATGAAGTCTCCTCTGATTTTAACTGGTTTTAATTTCAAGGCCTATACTCAAACTTTCACTTTCAGAAATATGAGACTGCAAGGACATCAATGAAAGAGGAAAGACATTTTAAGACTTAAAAAAACATACACTTCAAAAAAAACATAGGAACTTGCTCATAAAAATGACTTCTGCTTTGCACAGCAAATGTAGCTTTGGGCAACAATGTGTAAAGTTGGTTTTGGGGGATAATTCTGTTATCCTTTTGCTTGGATTCTCCTTCTTCCCCTAACAAACTGCTAATAATATTCTATGTCCTTAATGTCACATTTGATAGTTTGACTAAATTTTATCATCACATATAGAACTGCCTTAGCAAAAGAAAAAGTCATCCTACAAGCATTTTGCATGATAGAAAATAGCAAGATAACCACCTTATGATTACTGGCAAGAAAAGCCATAGCGAAGCTTTGCAACAAGCCTTCAAAGCCTGTTTATATCTGGCTCTCCTTGCTGAAGTGGCTACAAATACTTTAACAGATACAACAAAGTCATTTGCACTGCTAAAGTTCCTCATCCAAACAACTGCAACAAGTTTAGCAGGTGTGCTGCATGTTTAAACAGCACGCGTCCTAGGTTTTATGCCCAGTATTTGTTCATGTACACAGTATGTGATTCTGATAAACTCATAGTCCTCTCTGTCATAAACATCACACTGTTCTGTACTGAAGTGAAAGGGAAGAAGGGCAAAAAGTATCACTGGCTGAGGAATTAGAACGGGAATGCAACCTTCCCCTTTTCCTGAAACAAAACACAGTCTCCTCTGCAAAGGTTGGGTTCGCTCCCGACACATGCTGTGTTTTCAAATTCCTGCCATTAAAAGTGTCATGTGCTAGCTCAGCACAGTCTCCTGATAAAATATTTGCTAAAGTCAATGGCTGTTTTCCCCAAGAGAATTAGTACTAGACAGAGTCTTAAATCTCATCATTTAGATGCTGCGTGATCTTAACCTATGTGAACATTTCCATAGTTAGACAGACTGCTCAGTTGGGTATATGGCAATGATCCTTTCTTTTGCTGCTGTGTAACCAAAAACTAATAAAAGATGAAATTCTGGGTATCTCAGTGCTTATTCAGAAAATGTTACTCATAATAAAGTAATAGCAAAAGTGGGACAAACATTTCACTTAGCAACTCCAATCCAAAACCACAGGATTTTTTCTTTAATGTATATGCAGGCTTTCATAAATATGACTTAAATGCTATGCATAGGGCTCTCCCAGCAGAATTCACACTACTAACTCACTCACCTAAAATCCCTCCAAGAGGTACAGAAGAGATGTGAGTTCCTAGACTATGATTCCAAGGGTCAACGTGCTGAGCACAGAAAGTCTAAATCACAACCAGGAAAAGGAAAAGAAGGTATGCTGGGGGTTCTGCCTCCTGCATGAAATAGGGCATCCATTCCACAGTTGCACATATAAGAATCCACGCCTGAATTCCTCTGTTTTAAAGCTCAGTTTTAACCTGCTTCCCATACTTTAATGCCAACTTTAACTTTTCTGGCTGTGCAGAGGCCCAGATGCAACAGGAGGGACAGGCACTGGGTGCCTTTGCCCAGAGTAGCTCATAGCTCAGCAATTTAGACACTCACAAGACGTGGAAGCAAAGTATTCGAATCTACTCAGGCTGAAGAGAGCCTTGAAACCATTGGTAAGTGTTTATCCTAAGTTAGACATGCTCTGAGTATTTAGAATATGAGGAGAATCAAAAATATGAGGAGAATGAAATCAATAGACCAGCTCAAGTGCATCTACG
>WAAD01020523.1:0-18901 GCA_013389945.1 Fregata magnificens
CCGTGTTGTATTTCCAGCAGACGTCCGGCAGGTTGTCCTTCAATTATGCCACTTTATTTGCCAATGATGATATATGGGAATTATTTTGCATATCACTGAGCATTGCCACTTTATTCTGCAAAAATCAGAGCATTTTACCGCAAAATGCAAATCTAAAGTGCTCCACAGCGTGCTGGCTTTGCTTTTCCTTAACACGTACAGATCAATGACAGGTTAATGCTTAGTTAACATTTATTAAGAGCAACACGGTTTCAAAAACTTCAGACTAAAGGTGTCAATTAGATGACAGATCCTTCATGAAAGATGAAAGAACCTCTGTGTTGGGCAGATACTCTTATGTTTTGCTGTCAATGATTTATTAGTTACAAGGTCCCAAGAGTCCAAGCTTATCAGTAATGGGATAAGCAAGTATGAACTAAAGGGTACTGTTGATTATTTATTTCACAGAATCTCACTAACCATAGCTGCTATCAAAATAGTCCAGAAATTACAGATCCACGCAGTCTTACAGTGACTACCACAAAGCAACATATCAGGCACAGCTTTAGGTAGTGAGCCTACTTGAGGTAAGCCTGCTAAAAGCCTGTGTAGGGGTTACCAATCTATACTCAAGGTCATACTACAAATCAGACACATCAATGCTGATTACAAATTAAATTCTCTACTGCCTTTTATGCTGGAGCAGACACTGAGACTGCGTGAAGTGTCTGACATCCTGTACATAATTACTACTAAATCTGAATGGGGGAAATTCATACCCACTTGAGCAGTATACAAAGGCTGGCTTCATGACAGGACAGCAGCAAGTCAGGGACTCTTGACTAGGCAGCATCTTACACCCAACAGGTTTTCACACCTTTTCAATTTGTGAACTCTCAACAATTTTCTAGCAAAGGTGTAAACTCAGTGCAGCTGTCTGAAAATGGTCTTGCTTTGCCTGTTTGTGCCCTGGAGATCAAAACCACTTCATTGGACTGTTTTTTTGCATAGGTATGAAGGGCTGCACAAAACACAAAAAAGTTAGCAAGAACCCAGACATGTAAGTCTAATCTTAGTTCATCCTTAGAGCGCAAAATACAAATAAAAGCATGCTACGAACAAAAGTCAATATCCAGAGTACAAATACATCAAGCACACAGGAATTTTAGAAGCTCCACAGTATTACTTTACAAGAAAGAACATCTACTGTACAACTGACCCATGTCATTGTGTGGGCTGGCAAACAGATCTGCCGCTTTCTCTTGCTTCCAGTAAAAGTTACTTTTCAGAACTTCCAAAGCCATCTTCCAAAGAGCTATCACAAAATCTATGATAGAAAAGACATAACTAGTGAAAATCATTTTTCCCCATCTTCTTTGTGTGCGGCCTAGACTCATTTTCTGTCATGGCAAAAGAAGTTATGACAACAATCATCCTAAACCTGCAGGAAGATTTCCATTACACATATTTATTTTTCAGCGTGTACAGAACTGAACCTGACCTCAGTTTATCAATAACGTGAGTATCAGGAATACCTTTTGGTGCAGGAGATTTTTTTTTTAATCATCACCTGCCAGCAGAAAAAAATATCACTGAGCAACAGAAGAACTCAGTGGACTGCTGAAATTTTTAAAAGTAGGGGGAAGAAACAGATATTTTTGCAAAAACGGGGACAGTAAATTCTTTTATGAAAAGGTACTACCAGAAGCTCTTTTGCCTCTCAATCAAAAGGCTGCAAGCTACAGTCTTTAATTTTAATTGCAGATGGTAAGATGACATCCAATTAATATGATTCTATTTGTGTAGTCTAATCAAAGCATGAGAGAACAGGAAAAACAAATGTAACATATTGTGTGTCTTCAGTTTCAACATACGATGCACTGAAAGAGACCATTAGCGTTCCACTGCCAAATTTACATTACTTTCCCTACATCTGCAAGAGTTCCCTTTTTTCTCAATACCATCATGCCATCCTGAGCCAGAGGCAACTCTTATCTCTGAGGTGTTTACAGAAACTGCCAAGAACATATTTTTCCCCTTTGGAATGCACCAGATGATGTATCAGGTGTCAGATTTTTCTGCCAAAGCTTCCCCAAGGGTGGATCACAAAATCTTCTTTGTTACATGTCACTCTTCTCATCTCATATTCGAATACCCCCTTCCCCTGCTCCACCATCGTTCTTTGTGTAAAAAAAACACTTGCTGGAAGAACAATGTTTTGCTCCTGATCACACTCTGACGTCTTCACTTTCTGTGTCTGCGTCTCCTACAGACACAAAAAACATCAATGCTTTCCTGCTCACCACATGCACCTGACTAAAATCTCAGTACATGGTGCTGTGATCCCGTTCTTTGTTAAATTTTTGTTTCATTGTAGTTACAACGGCTTTCTGTCCATCTGGATTACTTAAAGCTACAGAGAACAAGGGGAATGTTCTGCAGGGAGCAACGGTGCTTTGGTAAAAAAAGAGAGGCATTAAGATGACTAATAAGTCTTTTCTATACCCTATAATGCACAAGCGTAGCTACTTTTCCTAAATAGCTCCCTTTCTTAAGAAGCCTGTTCTTGACATAATGGGGCTCTGCTGCCTAGTGCTGATACCCTGATATATCACCACATCATGAGATAAAAAACCAACAGCCACGTAACACTGCAGAGACAAGGTGGCACGTTTCTGAACACAAAAGAAAAGGGACACATTTATGTATTCTGATCTTACATGTACCTTATTTGTGTTTTAAACTGGGAATTTCCTTGAAGAACAGCAAAAAAACCCCACATAGGACAGATCTAAAAATGATGGGAGAATGGCAATTTACTAATTTTTCTCAGCACGGCACCATATTCATAGAAACCATTGGCTTATTGCCCCCAAACCTATCTATTTTTTCCTACTAATTGTTTTATTCTATCAATTGACTTATTTTAATATACCAGATGAGGTACCATCTATCCCTACAGTCCTTTGCAAGGTGAGACACATGTGCACATACTCAAGCCTGGAAAGAGAAGTTGGTTTGCTGAACCAACTGCTGAAAAAAAGGACCAGTTCCTGGTTTAGCTGAAGAACTCCCTGTAAACACGTCATCCCCCAAATGGAGCCATTTCTTCAGCTCCAAGACCCTTGGATCAAGCACAAAAGATGCTCAATACTTCATGCAAATTAATTTCATTCATTAGATGCTTCACAGACTGGCATTACAAATATTCATCAGCATTTACCAGAGTTGAATTTCAGTCTCTGTAAGGATCCAGCCATGACCAGCACTGTGCTCAGCATGGGGCTGCTAATATAGAACATTAACAGCGCACGGGTAATGGTCTGTACCACTGCACAGGCTGAATTTCATCCTTTTAACTACATGACAGGTCATTTGGTACTGTTTCTGCTCCCCCTTTGGATGAGAATAATTGTATAAGCTCTCAGATCAGAACTGTGCATGTTCAAACATGCACATCAACAAAACCTTCCTTCTCTGAACATCCCAAACAATATACGTAAAGAATGGGTAGATAATGCAATCAAATTCTCCAGCATTAGCTGCTATAGAATTTTTTACATGGTACTTTCCCACATTCAGGCTGATCTGTCTGTGCCCGACTTTGCAGCTCAGCTCAGAAGTTGGTCCGTTTTCAGTCAAAATTAATTTTCAACTTGCAAATGGAATTAAAACCAAAGCAGCCATTGTGCTGGGAGACATAACACCCTTTTCCATACAGTACAGTTTTTACTGCTACCGAGTACAACATATGTATAGTGCGACGAGCATGTAGAATGTTAAATGAAACATGAATGAATAATTCTCCTTGTACACTTAATTAATTAATCAATTTTCAAGCATATAAGTAAATGTTAATAGCAAAGGTTTAATGCCAGTGCATAATAAATAAACTTAAATACCACTGGCATATATTTTGAAACATCAAAGGAAGGAAAGGAAAAAGGAATTGTGCAAGTGAACAGTTTGGAAGAAAATGAAGTTTAGGTGACCTAATTAAAGGCTTTTCTTCAGCTACAGAAAGACATCAAAGTGCTGCTTCTGAAGTTCTTTTGCCAAACCAACAGCCTCAAATTAAAAGACTGCATTAATTTCAAGGAATGAGTCAGAGAAGTACTACTGTAAGAGCCTTCAGTCCCTCTGTGTTGCCACAGAAACAGAACATTATGGCTAGTTTATAATCCAAGTGCTCCATTTATATAAGAGAATTTATTTTTCATTTTCACCTTTTCATTTACTCATCCAGATATATAAGAAAGCCCCTCAGAAATTAATGATGCTTCTTCCGTGATTGGCAGCTGGAGTTTGGATGTCAAACAATGCCTGGTTTATATTGTTCTTTCTTAACAGCTTTCTGACACGAGAGAAAGTGGCAGTCTCCTGTGTATTTGCAATGCAGAACGGCCAAACTGGTGAGTCTCTGGCGAAGGTCCTCTGCAAACAGAGCCAGGATCCAGACACGAAACAGAGCTCATGGCAACAATGTGCTTGAGGGTAGGCACAACGGAGGAAATGCACTCAGTGCAGCAAACATCTTTCTGGCAAGCCCAGATGTCACCAGGAATATTTAGGGGACACCCTGGATTATCACCTAGGTTTGAGGTGCATGGGGTCTGGTTTGGGGCTGGTCACAAACCCTGGTTCCTGTTCAATCTGACGGGTTTTAAGAAGTAACACCAGATGGAAGTCTGGACCAGTGTCACAGCACAGGGAAAGCACAGCTACAGCAGAGATGCGACGCTCATTTTAAAAGCTATGTACGCCCTTCCATCCCCGCTTACAACAGCCAACTGCTGATTAATCGTCCTCCTCATGTAGCTTGGTGAGCACATACTATGGAGTGGGGACACACATATCTACATCCCCTTGGTGCTGCTGAGGGAGGGAGGCTGAGACCCAGACTGCACAGAGCATGCAGGGCAGCTGGGGAAAGCAGAGGCACCCCAGCACCAAACACCTCTGCCCCCCCTGTTACTTTTGCCAGTGAGATTAATTTTGCCACTGGTGTTTCCTGACTTTCATGGCTGTATGTTGAACCTGGCATAATCCAGCTCCTAATATTAACAGATAAAATTTGGGAGAGATGAGCTGGTGTAAACTCCACCCAAATAGTTCCTTTCAAGCTAAAATTGACATAAGCTTTTGTTTCACTCATCCTGTGTACACTTTGCTACAAAGGGTATAAACTGTAGACTCTACAGAAATTCAATATATATGCTATGCTCAAACTACCAATTAATCAGGTTGAGTACTACCTTCTTGGAAACAGCTAGCAACATGCCTTGTTTCTATGGCTTTTAATGAATATTCTAAATTGAAGAAATGCATAAACATAAGGGTAATTTACATTGCTAAAGTTAATCAGTTTTCTTATACATTTTATGCATCTGCATGATTTTTCATCTGTATTGCATAAATGTGTCTTCTCCTCATTTTTAATATGCATATGTACATCCAAACACTCCACTCATAGTGCCTTTTTATTTTTACAAATTTCTAGAACCACCCCTGTCTCAAGATTTAAGAATTCTGTGGCTTACAAGAAAAACGGTCAGCAAAAGGTTGTAAAATACTTACAGATTCAAGGCGGCATTTAACTTAGATGTGAACTTGCCCTTTTGTAACTCAGTTTTTCTATCAGTAAAATGATAATAGAAGAATCTCCTTCAGAAGCTGGCATATCAGCAAATGTCCAATACAAAGGACAACTCCGTTAAAGAGAATGGGTTTGTACATACAAATGTTAGGTATGAAATTTGACAAGGGTACTGCAAATCTTCACTGATTAGCATTTGCAAAGGTCCCTGAGGTGCAGGGATGAAAGGTCTTCACTATGAAACAAAACACATATTTGTTGTTAACATCGTTCCACATTTAAAAGCTTCCTCAGTCCACCCTAACTAGATACTAATGAACCTTCAAATATTTCTCCGGTTTATTCCAGCACAAAACCAAGGACTTTCAAATTCTCCTGTGGCAGGATCAAGAGAATTAGGTACCTAACAAAATAAGTTATGGTTGTTTTCTCAAAAGGGTTGACCTTTACCTGATTTTGCTTAAACCACAATATATCCAAGTTAATTCCAGTCAAGTCCCCATCTAGTTTACATGGGTAGAACTGGGAGCAGAATTAACTTCATCTTTTAATATGCAGCATTTCATTACTTACAAACCAACAAAAGAGGTTTAAAAATATAATTTGGGAACTCAAGCACACAGGTTAGTTGAAGGGACTTTTAGATCAGTGAAGCTGCTATTAAAGTGCCATCAAAGCATTTTTGACTCCATAGAATTAATCATGAAATCTGTTCCTGCCAACTCACTTATCATATCAGAAATATTAATTTTGAGCAAAATTAAATTGGACACCTACCGACAGCAACATTTTGCCCTTCAGAACTCCCCTTCACATTGATTTATTAACGGCTGCCAGAACAGTGCACCAGAGCAATTTATTACTACTTTCTCGATGTTTCCCTGTGCTTACAAATAGTCCTCCAGAGTGAAAGGTGCTACCTGACAGCATTCTGACGAAGGTGCATTTTTCAATTTGCATAATGTTCTTCAGGTTTATTAGGATGTAAGGAAAGGAATTTCATTTTATTATCAATGGGAATGGGTGATTCACATAAAAGAAATCAGAGTGGAGACTCTGTGTTGAGTTGCTTTCAAATAAAGCAGACCTAGCGTTTCCATTAGTACTTGGTGTGATTTCAGACAGAAGAGTCAGCAAATTCTTTTGTTTTATTCATCAGTATCATTTTCTTCACATGCGAGACAGCCAAAAAGATTTGTACAGAGCATTAGGTAGAAGCGGGTCTGAAGATGCAGCATTAGCCCAAAGAGAGCTAATGGCATACATGCACATATGTCTTACTGCTTTTTGGAAAATGCCATGTTAGAAAGGCACTTTCCATTGGGTGAAAAACAAAAAAAACCCCCAAAGTTCCCCTCTGACCAAATTGAGGTTCCTTCCTCTGCAGCTAGAAGCCCTGGGATAGATTCACATAAAAGATGAAAGTTTGGCATGGGGAGTTTTAATTTGACGTCATAAAAGTAGAGCTAATGGCAGTGAAACTTGAAGTCTACGTACGCCTAGTCTATGTCTGAGTTACTACATCAAATGATCAGCCTGATCCAAACCCCTAACTTTAAAGTGGCTTCTTCAATCTTTGAAACATTTAGTGTCTGGAATCAGATTCTAATTCAGGGGCTGTTAATTCCTTTCTGTGGAACTATTCCATCCTTCCTGTTTCTTCCTTTTTTGTGGCTGCACAAAGTACAAGCAATCCCACTGCTACAGATATTGTTTTACTAACTTGCTGCCTGAGAGAAAGACAATTCATAAATACAATGGCTCCTGCCTGTTAATGTTCCTAGCTCCAATCCAACTATTCAATCTATGTGCTTATTTTTAAGCCTGAATAGTCCCATTAACTTCAGTCGGGCTGCGTGTGTTCTTAAGTAAAACAGGTGTATAAGCACTTTGCTGGATCAGAGCCTATGAACACGCATCTGCAATCTTCTTTGGCTCAGTTAAAGGTTCCTTCCTAATCACTATACATTTATCTAGAAATTCCTCTTGTTTATACTTGCCTACACATTCAGCCTTTGCAACAGGCTGTTTGACACATTTAAAAGTAGTTGTATTTGTAACCAGAGACAAAACTGTCTATGTAGCAATACAAATTCGTGTATATATACATATGCTGAGGGAACACACCTAGCTGAAAGTATAATAGGACGGAAGAACACACAGCTGGACATTAGTGGAGGGGAAGCTTTTGTTAATTCACTGGAAGGCAAAACAAGTTAAACACGCGCAGAACCAATTAAGACGCTCCAGATGCGGCTAGAAAGAATGTCATCAGCACGTACCAGAAAGCAGTCTTTTAAAACATGAACATTAAAAGTAAAAAACTGTTAAAGCTGTCCAGTGGTTGTCAATTCTAAGAATTCATTAAATGCAAAAACTCCTGTCTGTTCTAGAGCCACCTACGGAGAACCTGCTGCTAGCAGTTATTTGCATCATTATATAAAGTCAAGGCCAACATTTCCAATTCTGTGTGAAACTTGAACAGCTCCTTGTTCACAGAACATGAAAATTCTCGTGTCCACTGCCATCATGCTCCTACATATATACACAGCATGCTATGCCGTTTCATACTCTATGCTGATACTTGTCATTAACAGGTAAAGCTCCGTCGGGAAAATTTTACATTCTTTCACCAGTCTTTGGCAGCCTCCCAAGTGCCAACTTCCTCATGGCTGAGTTAGCTCTCTCACAGTATGCTGTTTTGTATTTTTACCCCAAAACTTGAGCTATTTGACACTGTCCTCTACCTCTCAAAGAAAGAAAAAGGAACGCACATACATATACACCCCCAAAGTCACATACTGATACTACCTAAGGTCACAATTTTTCCCAGGAAGTGCTGGTGTGTAAAGATGACAGTCTATGGCAGGAAAGGGGCTGGCACAAAGCAACCTCTGCGTATTTGCCCATCTGCTTCTGAACACGGCAGACAGAAGTCATGTCTCTATTAGAGGAAAAGACTGAAGGAACAGCCTCTTTTGAATTGAGATATGTATTTCTTAAAACCTGCTCCAAAGCCTAGTGGATTATCTAGGTTTACAATGGAGCTTTCTTTTCTAGTCTTCTGATTTGTCCTTCAGAAAGGCTATTTCCTATTAAAGATTTCAACGGACAGCCTTCAGAGCACTTTCTGCTGTAATCATATTGCCAGCAACAAGCCCATTATTGTAGTCTCCAACAAGATCAGTTACCTTCAGTCTTGCTCTTCCTTCAGGAAAGATAATGTGCCACAATAAAAGTAGAATGAAAATTAGTATGGTGTGGAAGTGCAAAGGCTTTAGACCATCACACTGTACTCAGGATTAGGAATGGGAAGGGCTCTGTCTCATTTATCCCCCTGTCGATACCAGATTTCATGCCATGTGGTCTTCCATGCTCAGTTTCAAAAACTATTTAACCCACTTCCTCCCTTAAGTTCCTTCTACCACCTAGAATAATAATTTACTCATTACTTGGATAAATATCCTTTGATTTCATTTTATTTTTTGTTGTTTAATAGCACCCTTGTTATTCCTATTCATAGTTTAAGCAAGCTGTCATGTCTTCTGAACCTAGTTATCCTTCAGTGTTCTCAGATGTTTATTATGTATACGTATTTTATCATCATTTTGGCAAATTCCTTTTATTTATTCAGCTTACTGTTTTCTCTTAATCAGCCTTTCTAGTTGTTTAATCAATCATTTTTGCTGACCTTTTCTGACCTACCTTCACTTTTGTCAGTTGCTGTCAGCTTTTCACGTGCATAAGAGATCAGTATTGCCAAAGTAGTATTTAGAATTTAAGACTCAAATATACCAAGATAAGATTAAAAAAACACAGTGCTTTTCAAAAATACTTGAATTTCTTTTTACTAGTCTTATGAGGTAATTCTTTTTCTTATTTAAATACCAGAATCTAAAAATCATGGAAAATTAAAAATGAGACTCTTATATTAGCGTCAGGAACACAGGGGCTTTCAAGAAAGAAAAAACGTACTAACGATTGTGAATTTTGTATGCCAAATCCACAGCAAGTCCAAGCAAATGTAGGAATTCAGTCTTTACCATTATTCTGCACCTAGTTTATTACATGATGGCCCTATAACTGTTCCTTGACAATCCCTTCCCCATTATTTCACACACATTTCGCATTGTAAAATCATACTGGCTTCACTATCTCATCTCATCTCATCTCCTTTGTGTTGAAGTACTGCTCTCTTATTACATTAAACACTAGTTTCTCTGTTTGCACACTTTCTAGATGACTTTATTTATTATTTTCTGTCATATTTCTAACTGCAAGGTCTTTAAGTTATCATCTGACCTCACAGGTATTCACAGCGCTTCCAAAATGTAATATAACCTGTAAATTTATTTGCCATGCTGCTTACTGTGCCTTCTAGATTATTAAGGTTTTAAATAAAACCAGGTCTAACAATAAACTCAGAGACATCTCCTTATAACTCAGCGTATCTATTTACCAACTTTTGTGACAGATAATGCTCATATCTAAGATAATTTGAACTATTTTTTCCCTACTAAGCTATGGCAACCTAAGAGATTAAATTCTCCTCCTGGATGTAACTGTACAAATACAAAGCATAAAAATGATGTAGCCTATCAGGGATCAGTTTTGATATAGAACTCTAAATTAACTATTGCTGTTGATCTTCCTTATATTACTAGACCTATACATACTTTACAGATACATATATAATAACAGTAGGATATCTGTTGTTTCCTTAATAGGTCCACAATACTTATTGCTCACAAACACAATTATACACTGCTTTGATCAAAGTTATCAGACAAATATTACAATATGTACATGTTAACAAGGCACAAATTAAGAGCTGATGATCCAAGATGTACCACCGTCAAAAACAGAGAAAGAATACAATAAGCACGTGGGGACTAAAATAAGCCCAAATGATCAATTTTCAATGGCTTGAAGAAGACTGAAGCATGAGGAAATGCCCCAATTTTGCGCAGAAAGTGCCCTCATCCCAAGGTAGGAAGAAAAGTAGTATTCTACACTGCCTGGTCCCTCTTTCCTTCCTTGCTTAAAGCTTTTTGTGCTTTGGTCCCTCATACATCCATCAAAATTAAAAAGAATCAAGCCAGGATCCGTCACTGAGACAGAGTCTTCTCCCTCCTTCATTACAACCAAGCAACTACTCGCCTCCATGCCTTAATGGACTCTGCCTCCTTCGACACTGGTGGAAAAAACCCTGCCTATCTTGTTTCAATCTTCTGTAAGTTACTGGCTTCAATTTACACAGGGGGATGAATCTGACTGAGAATCCCCCTCCCCCGATTCTTATCTATTTATCTTCCTTAAGAGAGAGAATTTTTACTAGAGAAACGGTCTTTCAGCCGGGGTTGAGCAGTGCAACAGTGACATCCCATGGCTGGCTACATCAGTTTCCAAAGAGCTTTCCTGACTTGCCAGTGGCCTCCTCTACCTTGTTAAAGACAAGTCATGATAACTGAATATTAGCTGCCCTCCGTGCATTTTATTCATTTTACCTCTACGTTAAAACTACCTAGGCAGTTTGCTCCATGTTTCCAATGCGCTAGGAATCGTCTTCAAATGCAGTCTTAGACGCAGACTGACTTACTGAGATCTCATTGCATTGCTCGCTAGCAAGGGACACTCAGGAACAAACAGATAAGCAGGTATTCTTTTCACTCCTCATTTACAGCTGGAAGGGAGGTGCATGGGAGGCACTTGTTGTGATGAACACAGCTCTCAGGAGTCTGCTGCATTTCTTCATATATCGAAAAGGTAACTAGATCCTGGCAGAAACGCTGGTGACTATGTGTACAGCAGTATTCTATATGCAAAGGGAATGGAATGGTTATGAGAAGCATTCAATTTAGAATTGCTATTTAGTTTAAAGGGATCCAAAATTTACATTCCTCAAATCAGAGATCACACAGCTCCAAGGCTAAGTGAGCAAAATAAATCTGAGCTTTTCATTGACTGAAATCTGAACGCTAAACTTGTATTAATACCTGAAGTGAGGAGTAGGCTTCTATATTTTGATGGCAGTGGATTTTATTACACAACTTTTATAGTCTGCTTATCTAATGCTGTTTTGCAATACAGTATGACAAGGAGTAAGTAAGTTTTGTTATTCTGTGGACTTTCACTTGCACTAAGAGTACCCTATTCTGATGCTCCCCAGGGCAGCTATGGACCTTCTTTGGCTTGACCACATACAACTGCTCTTATACTTTCTGCCTACAGATGTAAATTACTTAGTCTTGACTGAACAGTTTGGTAAGTTAAGTAGCAAAACCTTCCTCAATACAGGATAAATCTGACACAACAGCCAAATAGGAGCAGCCCAAATAAAGTACACTATGCATGATCAGAACGAATCCACAACAGAAAATCCCTTCAAAGCTGTAAGACGAAAGAACCAATGACCGTCCTGATCCACCATTCTGCATTTGCAGACAACCATCCAATACATTTTTAATTCAGAACATTTACTTCACATGCTCACATAAAGCGCTTCACAAACTATACAACAGTCTTTAGACCCAAAGGCAAAACCCGCAAGTATATTGTCATGGGTAGAGTTGAGGTGCAGTTAAGTTCTTTGCTGTTAAAGCTCTGTTTGGATATGACATACTATAACGTGTGGCACCTCCTACTTCATCCATTTCTTTCATAAATAATGTTGGTTGCCTGAAGCTTTGTTATTAGCTAATGCAGTAAGCAGCTGTTATTTTTTAAAGCCTGAAACGTCTATAACTGTGTTCTCTTTATAATCTCTTTTTAATGTATTCGTAGGGAAAAGTCACCATAAGGAACAGCCACACTTCCCACAGATTATTAAGAAGACTGCGAGCCATGTGTAACTATCCATTTTTAGTCTATAGGTTTTCCCTTGAATGCAGAATACTCTCCAATTTACACACACACACACTCCTTTCCAACTCAGGGAAAACCTGAGGTGAAGGGAGTTAGCCTTTTCCTTCCCCCCGCCCCCCCCCCATCTTATTTGTCTACTTTATTCTGTTGTTTCCTCTAATGAATCTTACTTTGCCCAAGTCTTATTGTCATTTTGTTGAAACTATTCAAAGTGCCTCAAGCTGCTAAACAGCTGGCAAAATACACAAACATTTAAGACTTTAATCTGAATACTAAGTCATGATTTCCAGGAGAGAACAATGTGGGCCTTTCTGATTTAATGCCTTCTTTTGAACTGTATGTAATTTTTGCTTTCAAATTAATCTGAGTGTAGAAAACAGGTTGAGTATATTTTTATTAGAAGACACTCCAAATATTTAGACAGTTATTTGAATCATGTTTTGGCAAAATGATTATGCTTGTCAGTCTGAAAACATACAATTTCCATATTCCCCTTACATTAACTCTCTTTAACAAAGAATTATTAAAATCTTAAATGCTATTTACTCTTCTTTCCCCTCCCTCTCTGGCATGCATACTTAAAAAAAGCCCTAATAAAATATTTGGGATACATTAAGAAATGTCTGAATTGCAGTTGCAATTCTAGTGTAGTCACAGGCTTGTCATTAAAATGCATAGCACAGTGCTAGTGCAGCTGTATACAGCTTTTATTATTCAGACTGCTAAATGGATAAAACATATTTTAATTTAATGTAAACTGTGCAGCTAGAAACACGAGAGTATGAAGCTTTTTCATTTCCTCAGGAGAAGCCCAGATCCTTGAGCTCAATGATAACTTCTCTTGGCCAAGGGCCAATCTAGATTTATTGCAAGTGTCCCCGTGCTGCCTCTCCAGGCACACATTTTGTAACACTTGAAGAGGCTGGTGGGAAAGGTGTACTTTCAGCCTCTACCAGCTCTTTTTATTACCATGTACCTCTTAATATTTTCAGGACCTAATTCTATATTCCATAGCTAGGATACAGGCAGTGGCACTCAGACTGGGAGTCAGCTCTGATAACACTGGAGTCAGCAAACACAGAGATGTGCTAGAGCCCAGAGCCTCACTGCTGAGTTACAGAACAAGAACGGCCCCAACTCTGCAGCCTTATACACATGCTGCGCCTTTAATTAATGTCCTGAGGACTTCACATCAGCTTAAACTCTTTCCTGCAAAGAATCCATCAATCTCCATATTGACTGAATTCTAGCTGACCAGTTCATAATCAAGCATTAGTCTGTTAGCTGCTAAACTTCAATTATTTCTAATCACAGCCTGTGTAATCATCTCTAATTTTTATTTTGAATGTCATGTATCAGGTGAACAATAAAGCAGGAGAAATGCTTCAAAGCTCACACACAAATCATCTGGAGTAGGTTGCTGCAATAGCATGGAGATCCACAGAAGCACACTAGAAGACCATATAGGAGTATACTCCGAGAGACCAGCAAAGAGTTTGGCACACACATTCCTCTTCAGGGCAGTCTTACAGCAGAAAGGCAAGAGAAGATAATAATACAGGCTATAAAGGGCAGTCAGTAGAGCCCATGAACCAGATGAGCCATCAGTGTAAGTAAAGGATCTAGCCTTAAAAGGAAGCAAGTCCTCTGCCAGATTTCAGCCCTCCATAAGCTAAGCAACAAGGTATTTTCTGGCCCATTGTGAGCCCTTCTATTGAGGTGGCAGTAGAGTCTCATTATCTCCATGGGCTGTAAAAGTGCCTCTAATTAGCTAGTCACCAATGCTCTACCAGAGGGTATTTTGGAGTAGATATATTCTAATTGTCTCTGCTGGGTGTCTACAGCGATTCCATAGAAAACAACCTTCGCACAGGGTATGCTCAGCTGGGAGGCATTCCTGTCTGCTCTTTCACTCATTCACAGCATTTTAAGCCTGGATGCCACATAAAGACAGGATGGACGTGCTACGATTAAAGACAGAATAAAAATGAAATGAACCAATAGACCGAGGTTAAAAATTGGAAGTAGCAACAGCTAATTAGTTCCACAGTTGAAAAGAGAGAAGCCACAGTGCTTCTGTTCAAGAGGCTACTGCTGCTATTAGAATATGCTGGTATTCCAGCAATGTGTTTCTACATTTCTGTTTTTTGAAAAATGAAATTGTACATTTTTATTATTGATTTCCAGTTGCTAAAGCTTCAGCATTTCTCAGTCTTCCTATAGCAATCTGTTGCTAGTCACTCTGACATCTATGATGCCAGTCATCAGCTACTTCTCCCATACCACAAAACAGGGTTCTGTAATGCAAAGTAAAAGAGAATATTCCTTACCTAATGACAGAAAATGGCTTGACTCACAGACCCCATCCTCTTTCCCACTACTTAGAGGCTAAGGCAGTCATAACCATTCCATTGATTTTTATCCCTTCCTTGTAATATCGGTGATACAGATGCTCACTCACATGCACATGCTTTCATTCCCTCACTTAGATCCAAAGGGCCAAGATCTCCTGTATCCCACACCTACAGGGTTAAGGGAATGCATACATGTCTTACTATAGATATATATTTATGGAGAAGGACAAAAAATGGTTACTTAGAAAAGTCCTTATGCTACCCTATTTTCAGAATGCGTTATATGCAAGGATCTTGGCCATAGGCTCTTGGGTTCATAGGGTAATGTCTTCAGAAGTGCAAAATTATTTCATATGATTCACACATTTGGGAAAAAAAAAAGTTAAGCTAAACAAAAAGTCATATATATAGCACAATGTCTAAGTGACTCACATTCAAGACATTTCACTTAAAATATGTTATCATCTGCCTGCTGACAGGATTACTCGTGCATCTGAAAAGAGTTACCAGTCTCTGTCTTTATTTTTTTTTAAAGCAGTGCTTCTCTGAGCTCTCTGACACGGGACCTCACTGGCCATCAGGCAAACTCTAGTCTAGACTAGTTTGGGCTACAGCAGTTTTGGCCTTGCTACAGGTTCCCTTGCAGCACGACCCATGTCAGCCCACTGGCCCATAGCCAGATATTAGACATTTGGAGCAGTATTAAGCTTGCATTCAGGTGGAGGAAATTTTACTTTACTTGGAAATCAGATTTTCTATCAATTTGCTAGACAATCAGATCTCTGTGGGAAGCAAGTCTGCTTAGTCATTCCTCTGTCCTATCTCTAATTATTACTCAGATCTCTAGATAGCAGCAAAAGATCTATGAATAATGCTGTCACATTAGAGGCTCAACACACACGAGTAACCTCAGTCTATATTAATCTTGGCCACGTATGTCTGCTGCATCCAAGATTATTCCTATTTAAAGCAGGACATTCCGGAAAGCTTTCTCATTTTCCACATGCAAGTCACATTTTTTTCTTGGCTGGTTATGAGAAGATTTCATCCACTTTCTTTCTCAAGTTTGAAGGTTACCAGAGTTGCTATTCACTCACATTTCACAGACTCATGCATGACTTAAACTTCGATAGCAAATGCAAATCACAGCAGCATATTTTCAAGAATTTATTGCTTTTAATCAGAAATGAGACTTTCATGTCTGAAGATTTATCTAGATACTTCATCACTTAAGTAAGGACGCATCTTAATGAAAAATCACAGGATGCCGACAACACTGGTTGAAAAGTTACTATTTTCTATGAACACAATGTTCTTCCATTCCTCCTCCAATACAGATGTCTGCATGTCTAACAATAAGAATATTTTTCAAAAATAGTATCCAAAACAATGTCCAACTTCCCTTCAGCTCTGAGAAACATGTTTCAGTTGACAGAACAAATTATTTCCTCGGTATCACATAAAGGATGTAAATAACTGAGTTTCTCTGCCTTTGACTCCTTCTAATCTTGCTGATACGTTATTTACATTCTGTTCAATAAATAAAATCAAGATTAAAAAGTTGAGCTGCCTGAGGGCACTCTTTGCTAACAGATTTTCAAATGTACAACTTGTTTTTGACTTTTAATAACATCCAGAGAGCTACTTTGTTTTAGAAATCACCCATGTGACTTGTGTGCATAACGAGTGGAGCTCCCAAGAAATAACTACATTGTCTCTTCTATGTACCTGCCACCTACTTTTTCATTGTTCTCTATGATCTGTATGAACACGCCACTCTAACGCCATCTAACCAACTTGCTGGATTAGGACCAAGGGAGCAGGAATTCATGATGTGAACACAAAGAGAAACCTTCAAAGAGAGTAAGGGTGAGAAGGTAGTGCTTAAGCATTACAGTGCTGATATACCTCACCAGTGGAAAGCAGGGACTAGGCTCTGGGTGGCACGCCGGGTTTGCTGGGCGGACTATATTGTGTAAGGCCCCGAGATGAGGCGGATTTGTTGCCAGACCAACAGTTGCCACTGTTTATTAGAGCCATTTTTCCTCAGCCAGTGAACTGAAAACGACAAGAAAATAATCAACAGTTGTCTGAGAATATAAGCCACCAGCAAGCAGTCCTTTTCAACAGCATTAAAAACAGAAAAAACAAAAAAAAAAGCTGCCATTAAGCTTGCTTAACGCAGCTGGAACTGGAACTGGTTCTGTTTCTAAATTGCTACTGAAAGCAATGGAAAAGCCCAACTGAGAAAGAAGTAGCTGTAGTAGCCAAATTGCAAATGGCTTGGAAAGAGGGCTTTTCAGCTGACACGTTCTTCAATGCTTTATAAGAGGGGTCAACAACCTCTGAAGATTGATATGACAAACTGTGTACTTCCTTCCCAAATTAGGGGTTAAGTGAGCAAGAAGGACGTCGTGCAGAAAGCTGCCGATCAGGATTTCCGCCCAGTTTCCTACTTTTACCTGGATTCTGCTGCTTCTCTCAACACGCTGCAGTTCCCAATCCGCAGCCCTGTGTCAGTGCTGCCTTGCGCCATCCAAAACTCGTGCTGGTGCTGTCTTTAGTGTACGTATGCCACAGGTTACCATCCTCTCCCACTCTTCATGCCATCAGTTAAAGCGGAACACAGGAAGCACATCTGAGAGAGGGATGTGTCTAGAGAAGATGTGTTTCAGAGTTGTCCTTGTTGGTTGTTCCCTGACAGATAACCACAAGACTGACGCTGGTTGCTTTTCGGGGCCAAAACAGCTTCTGACAATTAAATATACACAAGTGTCCTTTGTCTACAGCTGAACAGGGTCTTACATCAGCACCAAGACACCAAGAAGGAGATCAAGAAAATCTTTTGCTCTTCTCCCTTGCTGGGAAAGGGGGCTC
Source organism: Fregata magnificens (assembly GCA_013389945.1). Taxonomy (NCBI): domain Eukaryota; kingdom Metazoa; phylum Chordata; class Aves; order Suliformes; family Fregatidae; genus Fregata; species Fregata magnificens. Next base: position 17,671 of record WAAD01020523.1, read on the forward strand.
CTTCCTGTCATTCATCTGTCTCATTCTTCTCTTTCCTTCCTTCTTCCCTGTTCCCCATTAGTGCAGATACAATGAGAAAGTTGTAACTGTAATGCTGCTGCACCTAGACAAAGTGGGAAATGGCACAGGATTACTCAAATTACATCTTGAAGTGTTCAAGGCTTAGGGACTGCAATGCTCATAAATAACACTTCAAGCAATTCTACTAGAGGTCCTTAGCTCAATATGACATAATAGCACTCTTGCAGGTTGCACTACTTAGCCTGCAGCCATTTCAGAGAATTGCTAAAAATTAAAATAGAAAAATAATTTAAAAATTCACCAGTTCACACAAACGTTCTTACTTAAAAAATACAGTACTAAACTCTACTTTAATTGAGGTATTCCTGAGGCTAAGAAGAACCAAGATGGCTGAGATCTCATTTCCTTGCCTCAATGTAGAAAAAGCAACAGAAATTGGAATTAAAAATACAGAATTATTGTAGGATAATTTTTTTTATACAGAAAAACCTTGTTGTGGTAAACAGTCATTTGGACCCAAACTGAAAACCAACCAACCAAATTAGACATACACAATCTGTATTATACAGAATCTGCACTGAGGAACACAGCGATAAAGCTTTATTGAACATGTGCAGCAGAGGAAAGACAGATTTTAGAAAGTCAAATAAGCCACGATGTGGTGTTTTTTAATACGCCTTTATGAACTTTTAATTAGATCAAAAAGTGATAGTAGCAAATAGTTTCTGAACAAATACATTTTGCAAAGATGTCCAACCTACTGTTAATTCCTGAAGATCTCCTAAGAAGCTCAAATAAGTATCTGAAATTTTAAATTGTTGGCCAAATTTCTCAACAGAGACCTAGCGCACAACCAAACCCTGAAATCAAAACACAATGAATTTTTAGGTTTTTCTTTCAATACATCATCACCTTTCTCCTGACAAAGAGAATTTCTTTACAGAGATTAAAACCTGAATATTATATTTAAGCCTATAATGTCTACTAACTAGCTTACTTAAATGGCTGATAACAGTGACAGCAAGGAAGCTTCACGATAAGAAAGAACAAAAGAAACAAGCAGCAAATAGAAATGATCAGACTGTCTGGAAACTTATTAATTCACCTGTATTTCTATTTCTGAAACCAGATGACAATCACCTGCTATTAGGCCAGCTAAGAATCGTGTGTTCACAAATATAGAGGGACTGGTGGGAGATGTGGTGGTCGG
>WAAD01020524.1:0-16663 GCA_013389945.1 Fregata magnificens
AATCTTAACTTAAATTGTTTACCCTGTAAACGCAAAGTTAGGAAGCCAGCTTTCATCTTTAGGGTTAATAACACTCCAAATCTATTTATTAAAAATTGCTCCAATCAGCATTCTTTCCAAGCTTTGATCGCAAAGATGGTAGCCTCAATAAAGAGCGTGAAAGTGGGTGAAAGCTGGAAAGAGAGAGCATTTCTAGGACTCTTAACAAAGATCCTGCAGAGGTCGAGGCTAAAAATTCCTGTCAGCCTCTCTGGTCTGGGAAGAAAGAAATGGTCGGAAAAGAGGACTGGGAATTGAGGATCTCTTTTTCATGCTGGTTTCTCAATGTATTTATTCTTTTAAAATTAATTTACATCTATGGTTGATTATGTTACAGTAAAGCAAACTCTGAGTACCTTAAAAACCTTCACATGCGGTTGACAAAAAAAAGGGTGTCAAATTCTGTCTCGATTTATCCCTTGTGTTTCCTTACTGGTTCACTGGGATTGCAGTGGATGTAATTGGGAGGGAAATTATGGCAGCTGGTAATTGCAGAGGAAGTTCAGAGTGCACCCAGGTTTACCGTAGAGCATTATGTGTATATGCAAGTCAGAATACGGAATAACTATGATAATTCAAATATCACTATATGGTAACCATGGATACTTGTTGACATTTTTAGTGGTAGTGACTACTTTATCTCAGGACATCTGTCACAGAGCCAAATTTGGTCCTCAGTTAAGCATGTAGTGTTCCCATTAAAATCAAAGGAGATTTGTCCCTTTAGTGAGACAGAATTAGACTGTAAGTGCTGGAAGCTTTGCTATTTTCCTGAGTTTATAACTGGGATATTTCACAGGGTATGTGTACATTTTAATGGGTACCTTTTTTCCCTAATGCACCTCTCCATTCAAGTTGAGAGTCGGGAACTCTAAATTTAGACTTAACATGGGAATCATCCATAAAGAGTTAGGATTTAATTGAGCTTTGGGAGCGTTAGCATTTTGATTCATGATAGTTCACCAGAATGTTCTTCTTTAGTAGTTGACTTAAGCTTAGGGAGAAATCGCAGGATTTTTCTAGCATGGGCAACTTGAAAAAGCATCAAACTTGATGCAATCCTGTTCCTCTGCACAGGCAGCTGACGGTACGGCTGTGTCACCTCACTGAGTACACCAGGAAGGGTAGGAAGTTGTTGGTGCACTCTGGCACAATGGATGATAGTGCTAGGACAGTGTGTACCCCAAAATGGCACCTATGTTAAACATCGTAGGCTGCTACACTGTAAGAAATGGCCTCAAAATCAAATCCTAAGGTAGTCATTTTACTGATACTAGGCACATTCTTAACAAAAAGTTAGCAAAACTTGAGGAAAAAAAACAGATGTGAGAGAGGCTTTAAATGTTGGGGGGTTACAATGTACAGTTAAAGCTGTAACTGGCAGATTTTGAGTCTCTGTGTCTTCTGCTTGCAGAAGAGCTGCCTAGGTAGCATGTTTTCCACTCCAGCCCCCCACCTTCACTTTCCTCCATGCAGGTGAAATGGGTGTGTTTCTCCCTTTCTGCTGGGAAAAACCTACAATTTTCAAATGCTGCTATGACTCCACCTTGTATTTTCATGAATTATACCAGTGTAGTAAATTATTTATTTCGGAGTGCCACAATTGCAGGTCACAACCTACTGTTGGCAAAAACAGTAGGTCAGTCTACATGGAAATGGCTTCATGCTGATTTTAGAAGAGCCGTAAAAGTGTACACAGGTGAAATCTACATCCTGACAAAGAGAATCAGTATTGCTTCTTTTCCAAAGCTAAATAAAACCTGTTACTTTGTGTTTTTCTTTTCTTTTTATTTGCAGATTTCTTCACAGATCTTTGATTTGGGGATTTTCTGCATGTTTTTCTGCCAGACATTGGCTGGGCTTATTTTCAGTTATTACTTGTGAAAGTGTCACCAGATTATAAAAGTGCATGTCTACTTTTTTTTTCTTTTCTTCTATTCAGGTAGATATATTACCTTTATCATGGACCCATTTCAATATGTCTATGTCATCCGAAATAGCAAGCAACTTGAATTTCATGAATTTGCTGATAAAATGGCTTCCAAAACTTTTGACTACCCAGCCTTGTCGAAAGGAAAATTCCCCGATCTCAAGGAAAACCTGCACAGAATCTACCAGTATCTACAGGGCAAGCCTTTGGATATCATTTCTGGCCACATGATGAAAAATCTCCAGGATATATTTGAATGGAAATGCTCACAAGCAACAGATTGGGAAACAGAAAAAATGTACAAATTCTGCTGCTCTGTAATGTTTGAAGCCAGTTTTGTAACACTATATGGAAGAGTTCCTGCTGCAGATGGCCACAAAGTTATTAGTGAAATCAGAGACAAATTTATCAAGTTTGATGCCAGCTTTCCCTATTTAGCTGCAAACATACCAATTGAGTTGCTAGGAGCTACCAAGAAGGTTCGGAAGGAGCTTATACATCATTTTTTACTTCAGAACATGACAAAATGGCTGGGAGGGTCAAAAGTGGTCCAAGCTAGACAAGATATATTTGAGAAATATGAGCTGCTTGGAGATTATGACAAAGCAGGTAGGAAACTTATGAATGATTGCTTGTCTAAAATAAAATAATTTACTATAGACCTTTGAAATAAAAAGGCAAAATGGCGACCTTGAAATTTTTTTATNGAGCTGCTTGGAGATTATGACAAAGCAGGTAGGAAACTTATGAATGATTGCTTGTCTAAAATAAAATAATTTACTATAGACCTTTGAAATAAAAAGGCAAAATGGCGACCTTGAAATTTTTTTATGTTCTTTCTAATTGGCTAATGATAAAATGTTTTACTCTGAAACAACCCTCTATGATAATTGATTTTTTTTTTTGTGCTGAGGTGGTAAAACAAGATACTTAATGGTGATAATGAGAAAGATTATAACTGAGCTGCATTTCCTCCCCTTATTCCCCCCACCCCCCCGACATTACATTTCAAACTATTCTCATTAAGCAGAAAATTAGACTTCAGAAGCCTATTGGTCCTCATTAGCATTCACTGATCCTTGGCTGGGTCTGTGTCCTAACATCTTTTAATTAGCACACTGCAAATCTAATCAGTGTAATAAACGCTATTAATCTTCCTTTTCACTTATTTTCTCCCAGCACATCATTTTGCCTTCCTGTGGGCCTCTGTGGGAAACACGATTCCAGCTACATTCTGGGCCATGTATTATCTTCTGCGGCACCCAGAAGCTTTTGCAGCGGTGCGTGACGAGATTGACCATTTGCTGCAGTCAACAGGTCAAAAGATAGGGCCCACGTATAACATCCACCTCACCAGAGAACAATTGGACAACCTGGTCTACCTAGGTAATTTATTTTTATCTGTTAGGAAGAAAAGAGGGGCTCTCCCGGCAAACTCGGTTTATCACTCATTTCTGTTTACTGAGAAGGTGGAGGACACAGCTGCCTAATTGACATAATAACACCCATTTACATCAATTATAAATTATGTAGTTTATAGCTGTAGATACTCTCATTGCATGTAAACATTAAAGCCTAGGTAATTAACTATGCAAGGTATGCAAAAGGCTAAATCGAAGCTTTGCAATTATTTGAAAAAAAGTTGATGCCTATTAAGTTGTTTGATTCTGAGCATCTGCCGAAGTGTTAATGCATTTCAAATACTTCTGTATGGAACTGCCAAGAAAGACCCTTTTCTGAAATTAAAGTGGGATAATGTATTTAAACTGCAAATTTAATTTTTTCACAAGCAGTTTCTTTCTTTCTCTCTCTTTCACAAAACAAAAAGACTTCTAAAGCAGGCTTCAGTTGAGCGATGCCTCTGAACAAAATATAAGAAGGTAAAGCTTTACAGAGTAGAAATGGTGTTTCCAGTATTGAAAAAAGTACCTTGATTCAAAATAAGGGACCTTTAAGTGAGATACAGATCTTCCAATTCTGGATCAGTGGTTCAGAGGGAGACCCTTGCCAGTTGTCATTAGAAGCTGTTTGATCCAGGAGCTGCATAAGCCTTCAGAGCATCAGCCGATGGTTTCACTTCATTTGCTAGTGCACAGGCACTGGCAAGATAAATGCTAAAATTAGCCCAAGGGAGGAGAGAGGGTGTAGCAGGTAGGAACCTAACCTTTAAGCATCTGAAAGTCCCCATAGGTAGTGTTAGCAGGATAGACAACAGCTGAATAAAAGCATAAAAGTACAATATTCCTCTCTTTTTTAATATTGAAAGCAGTCCCCTGTTAAATCTGAGCTCATGTCTCTATGTTTTGGTAGCTCGTGGCCTGAACTGATGTTCCACTCTTAAAAGAAGCTGCGTCAAGACAGGGTGGTGGAGCAGTAGAGTCTCTAGGCTTGATTTGGATATAATAGCTGCCATTCTCCAGGACCATCCAATGTGGCATGTATTAAGAACCTGTGTTCGAACCTGAATTGTTTCTCATAGTACAAATATAAAATCGAGACTGATCTGGTTGCTTTTTGTTAGAGCATTAATGTTTATCTTCTACAGCACGAGTCTAGTAAGTTGGTTTCACCTGGAGTCACGGCTGTTTTGGTGCAGATTCATCTGTAACGGATGGAGGTTGCTTTTGAAGTAGAGGAGATACCTGATGACAAGGACACTTCTGAAGAATAGCATGACATTCTAAGCATTTAACATACTTTTAAGGAACATAAGTAAAATTGCTTCTCATCAGTTAGCATCCACCAAAAAATAATAGAAAAGGAAAGTTACCGAGCATCAAGATCAAGAATCACAGAATCACAGAATCATTTAGGTTGGAAAAGACCTTTAAGATCATCGAATCCAACCGTAAACCTAACACTGCCAGTTCACCACTAAGCCATATCCCTAAGCACCAAAGAGAGAATTTGTTTTGTATTTGGAGACTGAGATGGTAATGGCAAGAAAAAAAAAGGAAAAAAAAAAATAAAAAGGCGCCCCGGAAGTGTAGGAATAAGGAAAATAAACGCGTGTACTTCACTAAAGCCATCTGGTGCAAAACGGTATGAACAGTTTAAAACATTAACTGTGTCATTCCTCTGCTGCTGCTTGAAATCTTGAAGTACCTTGGTAACATTTGGTTTATGTGTTGAGAGGAAAGTGCCACATCCTACTTTGTAGTATTCTTGTAACACTTTTGTTAAATTTTATAATCGCGTTAAACGTAATGTGGTATGAACATAAGCTAGATTTCAATTCTTCTGGCACTTAAGTGATAAAGGGCTGGATACTGTCCCATAAAATAATAATATAGGAAAAAAATCTGTACCGTAAGAGAATTAAAGTCATGCTTCAGTGGAAAGGGGAAAGAGATGTTTTGTTAATAAATGTGTAGGAGGGACAAAGGTCTCAATTTGCATTGGTTGCGCACCAAAAATCCCCACGTCGCCAGAAGGCTGTGGGCCAGCACTGCCTTTGCCCTTGCAGCTCTCTGACCCCAACCTCCGAGACTGAACTTTTCCTCTTCCCTTCTCACTCCCTGTGTCAACCCAGAGCACAGAAAATTGCGATTTGTGTCCCTGCTCTCGAGTAAGGCAGACCAGGTGGGATTCTTGTATGTTCATCACCTTGTCATCTCATTCTTCTGTTTTAAGTGCTCTGATTCTCCGTCCTCTTTTTGGCCTACTATAACAAGAGCCTTTTTTTGGATTCCTCATGCTATGGAGAACAAGCAAGAGTTGCTAAAAAGCCTTTCTCAGGAAGCAACATTGTTATTATGGTCAGATTCTTTGGGTCTAGGGAACAACATGGTCTGATTTACCTCTAAATTCAAAGCACAGGTATGTGATTTTTTTATTTAAAAAAAAAAAAAAAAAAAAAAGCTTTCAACCCACAGCAGAACTAGCAAATTTCAGCTCTGATTATTTTTTTTGCGACGGCATTTCTGCGGCAGCACACTTTGTTTTGTCTACGTAAGACTTCTTCCGAAACCCAAATGCACCTATTTGCGTGCACAGAGTAACATACATTATTAGTCGTTATGGCTCACAACAGAGCTCTAATATGGTAAACGACACATGAGAATGGTCTGTCGGTTTTTATGGTTATAATGAAAATGCAAAGGGTAAAGCAGAGATATACTTAGTGCATGTTTAATGCTAGGCATGTTTAGTCAGTTCGTTTGTTTAATATTAGTCCATTCATTTATATGGTGAAGTATTCTTGCCCCAGGTCATTGCTGAATCCCAGATATTTCCTGCGAAAAGAGCACAGCTTGAAAAATTGTTTCGTACACAGAAAAGGGTAGGAACCCAAAACCAGCTAATACGGAGTGCGTAGTCGTAACACAAATACTAAGCATTAAAATTGTTGGTTGGATTGAGAGAAATTAATATATTTTCCTGGAATGGACTAGGCAGTAGCATTTACTTCTTAGGAAGATGCAAATGTACTTGTTTCAGATCATTGTTTGTGTTGGCACACCGTGATGCCTGTGGGTGAATGACCCCCCCCAATATTTGCATACTCGATAGCTATTTTCCTACAATACACTCTAATAATTATAGTACCCTATTACCTGCTATGTGTTAGTGTAAAATTAACAATCCATTATGCACAATAAGTTTTATAAAACATTTACAGATAGAGATCATGTTTAATTAAAATTAACTTGCCTACGAAAGCCAAATGCACTTATGATTCGCAATGACCTTTTATTACCTGCAGTCCCTTGTTTTGGCTGGATGATTGACAGCTTGCTGTTTGGCTACCATGTTGTATTTCAGCTGACAAGACTTTTCATTTTAACTCAATTTGCCTGCCTATCACAAGCTGGTGGCAGGCCAGGCTCAAGTCACCCAGCTTTGCCTCAGCAGCTTGCTCTATTTCTCATTAGTACGCATTTATTCAGTGGAAATTGGAAGACAAATGCTTGAAGGCATGTGAACTAAGTATAGCAAATTAGGGTTTAAAGACTGAATATTTATAAGTATATTGAAACAGTTTAAAAAAAAAATCTAGAATGAATTGGAAGCTGAGTGCTAGCTTTAGTATAAGAGAAATGAAGAGAGAAGTGGGAGGATTCTAAGAATAACAATACTATGAGAGAGATATCTCTCTCTCTTTTTCCCCCCTCTCTCTCTCTCTAGAAAACATGTAAAATCTCTCTGACAACACCTTATCAAACAACAGCCTGGCTTCTTTATGTAGCGCTCACACAGTGAAGTTTAGCATCTCGTGTGTAAGAAGGGGGGAAAAATGAGGGTCATGTTCATTTGCTGCTTGGTTATCCCTTGGTATGCTTTAAATTGCCTTGTTTGTTCGGCACAAGCACAGAAACAGATGTTGCTCTACGGTGCTGGATAATTTACTGTACCTCACGGTGCAGAATGGAAGGCCTCCCAAGCTACCCAGCTGGTCTGTCAGCGGCGATGGCTGGTGTCTGCTGAACTATGACAACTGCAAGTAAAGGCTGCAGTTTTATTGTGCAGTTGTCATTCCTCTCAATGTATAGCTCCGGCATTTGTGGAAAGCTGACTGTCTATTTTTTTAATGTGAGCCTGCAAAGCCATATAAGCTCCATTCTCCTTTGTTGATCATAATGTGACTCATTACTTTTGTCATCTAATGATTATCGGCATGATCGCTCAGAGCGAGAGCCAAGCTTGCCTTCCACACATAACTGGTACTGGAAGGTAAAACAGATTTGTCATTTATGATCTGACCGCTAAGCCACACTTTGTGCTCCATTATTGTGATTAACTTCTGCATAAGATATGCTGCCCAATTGTCATTTGGGATCCGGCAACGGGCAGGGACTGCCATGCTTTCTGGGAGGATGTCCGCCGATAGGATGTGACCACGTTGCTTGGATGGTTAAACATAAACCTGCTATTTTCCAGCGGCGCTTTAATAATTATTTGTCTTTTGTTTTTTTCCCCTCCTTCCCCCTTCCTCATTTGACTTCTGGTGTCACTCTGTATGTCGCCACTGTTTCCAAGTGGTGGGCCAGTGCAGAGTTACCGCCTTCATTTTCCGCAGGTTGAAGACAGTCTGGAGCGGAGGCTGGACCCTTTCTTTGTACCGCGTAAAGTTTTGTTGCCAGAGCGCTGCCAGTTGAAATCTATCGTGTCAGGTGCCTTGTGGCTATCCACAGTAGAGGCCATCTTCTGGAACCAGAGTTCTTTTCTGGCTTCGTCACCAACAAGCCGATTTGACTCTGCCTGATTATAGTAACGAAGGCAGTCCAAAAGAATATGCACAGACTCACTGTACGTCACATTGAATCACGGCACTGGCCACACAAAGCTGACCGCAGCCTCATTTCTTTAGACAAATGCATGCTTAAGGAAAAACCTCCTGCAAGAAAGCATCCAGGGCCACTTTATTTGCTATGCATGCTGCACCAGATTTAATTTTTAGTGAAAGAACATTTGTTATTATTTTTTTTCGGAGGCATCTACACTGGGTAGCTACTGTCTCTAATAAACTAACCTTTTGGGTGCAGCAGTTACAGTGCCTTGGTGAGTGCTTAGAGAAGGCTTATTTGATATCACAGAACATAAATGTAGACACAAATGGATTATTATGTGCAAATGAAACCTTATTTTAGGCTATTTTTCACACTGATGATTAGAAGGAATCAAGTCACATATAACAGCGCCCATACACGCTGGTGGAAAAATAGTCAGTTTTGATTACAAAGTGAGAGATGCAGCCCTAGACAGGAGCTACATGCTGATATACATGCTATCAGAATGATTTATGCAAATTATGCATATTATTCCCAAAGGAATTCCTCCTCAAACTGCCAGGATAAATTGCCGGAAATTAGCCATAAAATCTGTCGTGCTAGGAGCAAAAGGTGAAGGCCACTGGGAAAGCAAGGACATTCAGCTTCTGGAGCCTTCCAGGATGTGATGGTGGAGACAGAAATCTTGCTTTCCCTGAGCCTGAAAGGACTATGTTTTGTTTTCTCTTGGCCAATTAAAAGTGTCTTTCTCTCTTAAAATTACCAGGCAAATAATGAATTGCTTTCATTCACTCTGACTATAACAGACACTATCATTTGGCAGCATAGCGCATTGAAAAGAAAATAAATAAATTTAAAAATCCTCAGAATGACTATGGAATTAACGAGTGAAATTATTTTTTTCTAACATACAGCCCTGCCATTACATCCAACAGCTTTCGAAAAGCAAGCTAAATAGCTCCGTGGATGCTTTCACTGGTATTTGCTTGTAACCTCTGAAATATATGTAAATGCATAAAGCGTTCGTGTCTTTTGATTGCATTGTTTTCAACGTGATGCCTGAATAATGACTTTCCACCCAAAACTCAGTGCTGCCTACAGCCGACAGGATTTCTCAGCACTATCAGTGAGAATCACATCGGGAGGTTCAGTGTCGTGGCTGCCTGCCCCAGCCCTGCGGGGTTGTTTATTGCCTCCTCCTGGTCTCTGCTTTATGTTTGGTTTGTGGGTTTTTTTCCTTTTTTTTCCTTTAGCCTGCCCTACTAAACCTGTCGAGATTCAGCAGCTGTAGCCATGTATAACTTCCAGTCATCTCCCATATTTCTGATGCTTCCCCCCCCTCCGCTTCTGTTTAATCGCAGAGAGTGCCTTAAACGAGAGTTTACGAATGTGCTCGTCCTCCATGAACATTCGCATCAGCCAGGAGGATTTTGTTCTCAAGCTTGAAGGGAATCAAGAAGTCGGTTTGAGGAAAGGAGACTGGATAGCCCTTTACCCACAGATTTTGCACATGGACCCTGAGGTCTATGAAGATCCTAAGGTAAACATTCAGCTGGTGCTACTCTTCCTACTCCAGGCACAACGCAGCAGCCAAGCCTTTTGTGATCTGTGGGGTTTGTTTTTTTTTTTGCTGCTGTTCCTTCTTGTGGAACAAATCTTCCTACTTTCAGATGTATTTTCTAGGGCCCTATAGGTCAAAGGATTCATGGCCTGAAGAGAGAAATATGGTGATGAGACTGACTGCAACTGCTTTCAAAGGAATTGACAATTGCACATCGACTACCATAAACTTTAGGCTAAATGTGGGTTTTGTTTGGCAGTGGATCATTTGATACCCAAGGAGGGCTGAATAATAGAAGGTGGTTTAAATAGCAAATAATGTGGGCCATTTAGCTAAGTGCCCCCAAAGCATCATTGACTCTCTGAAGCCCTATAACAGCAGTGTCTTACTTGAGCCTTATGCTTTTTCACCTCCCTTCCTAGGGATTCACCCCTTCTTGATCAATTAGTAGAGTGTTGTGAACTTGAGACTGTAAAGCTGTTGCTCTGCAGCGAAGCTCGGAGGGTAATTGTGTCATCTCCTTGTATTTTTCTCTGACGCTCAAGTTAATGAATATCAAAGACTCGAAATTAATCCACCCTGCCTCAGCCTTAATACCGCTTCAGAAGTTCACCACCTGCATGCAAATTGAATAGTCCTCGTCTCGGCTAGGTTGCTCCCCCGGATTGCTGTCCCCAGCCCAGGGTGCCACGGAGGAAGAGCGAGGGTACACACTGAGGCTGTTAAATGCCTCCTCTGCCTGACAGGCAAGAGCTTGTACCTGATCCATTCCTCATCCCCATTTTCCTAAGCAAATGGCTGTCTCCCAGCCATGGTGATTTCCATCCTTGGCATTTCAGCCAAAGAAGAAGGGAACTCGATTTTTTTACATGTTTATAGAAAACCCGTGTTAGAGGCACTGTTCCCTGAAGCTCTCCCTTTCAGGAATTTAAGGATATGAGGTTGCAGAGGAAAGATGAGATTCAAGTGCCTTGTTGGTGCAGGACAGCATCTCGCTGTGCAGGAACTCCACCAGCCTCGGTGAGAGGAGGTGTGGAGCGTGTCGGAGTTAGCAGGAGTAAGGTATAGTCACTGGGGTGAACACTGGAGCCATGAAAATGGAAATGACATCCAGGAGGGCTCTGCTGGCTGTCCCCACCCAAAAATTAATACAAAGCCCTCTGAGAAAATTAGGGTTTTAAAAAATAATCCATGTATTGGCAAATAGTTGATTAATATTTCTATCCTTAAAAAGTATCAGCTAACAAGTAAGCTTTTCCTCATGTTATTCTTAACACTTTATTTTGGAGAACATTATTGATTTGTCAGAAGTCCATCTGTTTGTTTAGGTCCTAGACCAAAAGCATCAGTGTGGAAACTGATCCCCTCCCTTATCCAATAATTTCCAGAATATATTACCATATTTCCATTGCTTGAATATATCTACTTAGTATCAGCTCTGCTCAGCTTTCACAGTACAGCTTTAGTTCATGTATTTTATCTTTTTGATAGTGAATGAGCAATCCACACATTGCAGTACATTGATTTCAGCACATGGGCCCTCTCGAAAAGTGGGGAAATCGTTGTTCTGTTTGGTTCTTAAAATATGCAGTGTGCTTTCAACAATAACTACTGAGGATCAGATAGAGATGGAGAATGAATTTTTTGAAAGGTGCAGTCTTGAGCTTGTCATGTATTTAGGGAAAACTTTCCTGGGAAAACAGGCAGCTTGACAAGATAATTTTGTAGCAATGCTTTTTCTCCTGGATACATAAATTTAAGTTCAAGCTATCTTCTGCTTTGGCACCATATTGTATAAGTGTAAGCATATATCGTTGACCTCTTTCTCCACTCATCAAAGCCTACATAAATGAGTCAGTTTTCTATAAAGTGGGTAAGTGAATCCCTAAATCCTAACTCAGCTAGTTATAGAGCTCGGTAAATGAACTCTGCAAATCCCGTAGAGTGAAACATTGGGACCTGCAGGAAATCCTACATGGTGGCTTCCCAAACAAAGCTAAATGCGAGATGTGACAGAGAGAGACTTATATAAATCACAGGAGATTGCTCATACTCTTAGCAGGCCATCCACATGGAACTTCATCGCCTTTTCTTGCTCAGTGTCTTCACCTTTTCCTTGCCATCAACCGCCCTGTCTATTCCAAGGAGGCCTTGTGCATGGCTGACAGTTCCTTTATTGTCAAAAATTAGTCTTTATTTAGCCAGCGAACTAGCTTTTAAGGAAACACTATCCAACCCGAGGGGCTTCAGCAGCACAAGCCTGAGTTTGATGTCACTGTCATTGGCTCCATTCCTGTCTCACACTTGTTTTCTGCTTTCCCAATTCCTTAGACACCAATTTATTTTTTGTTTAAAGCAATTACAACTCTCAGATGGCTCTTAAGATGACAAAGAAAGCATAAGGTTTGACCCAATATGTCTATGTGTTCAATACCACAGTTCTTAATTGCTCCAGATGCCAGGAGTGCACCTTGTGGAAATGTTCCAACGAAGTGAAGAGCTCTGGGTTGGGTTGCGTTGGTTTAAGCTGTTGCAGTTCATATTTAGCAGTGCCTTTTTAGACCAGCAGGATTTACATTTCAGGAAGTGAATCTTTTTTAAGGAAGAAGTGGTACTCTGGTATTCTGGGCTTTCATTTGTTACTGTGCTTCTTCAAATGAAGCAATAACTTACCGGGGAGAAAAAATGGCATGCTTCCTTTTGGCTGGGGTGTTCAAAGAGACTGAAAAGAAATACTTGTCAGTGGAAACACACATATAATCACCTTTATTTTTGTGGAAAATCCAGGGGTCTGCCATTTAGAGAAACAAGCTCCTGTTCTTCAACACCCAAAGTTACATCCCCTCCAGTGCACCTTGTTCTTATTCCCGTTCTCATAGACCACCTCCCCTGCCACTGTTTTTCCTTGACAGCAAGACCTGCAGTGCATGGTTTTCAGAGCCTTTAATCTAATGGGCAGATCAGTATCAGTGTATTTTTCATTGTGGTGTGGTTTTTTTAATCAGTTGAGGTTGGTTTCTGTCTGACTGACTTGTTCCCAGCCAGCTCCAAATGGCTGCTGCTATAGCAGATGTATGCAAAGCAGGACAAATGCTAATGAGTGACCATAAGCAAGAAGTGTCTGTCATTTTTATTCAAAGCATGCAGGAGGATTTTGTAAGTGGTTAATTTGCCGTTGACTGAGTGAGGATGCCAGATCTCCTTCATTCAAAAACATGAATTATCTCTAAACAGGGATCCTGCTACTGGAAAATCGTCAGAAAGATGTTCAGTTTATGGAACATAGGTTACAAGCGCAACCTCAAGCCTTACTTGAAAGCACCCTCTATAATGGTCAGTCACTGGCGGTTGTCCTGCTTTGCACACAGCTTCCGGAGCAAAACATCTGAAGGTCAGATGTGGCAAATTAAGCAGCAGCCCTCTCCAACTGAAGGGAAAATTGACTGCAAAGCATCAGGTCTGGTTTTCGAATAATCTGCATCACTGGGTGCAAAAGAAGGATGGATTTTGCTCTAGCTTGCAAGAGCAAGATCAGTGCAATGCATTAATTTATTCATAGGCATTTGCAGAATTTGGCAGATTATCCTTATTCATGATGTATGTACCACACTGAGTGCGTATGATGCTTTACAAGAAAATTGTCCTTCCACTAAGGTTCATTGTCCCTGCTACAAAGCGGTCAAAAGCTAATTACAATCAATATAGGCCAGACACTCAGTGGATGAGACGTGGAAGTTGAAGGAGCTTGATGTAAAAGGGCTAAGCTAAGTAAGTGGATTTAAGGAGTGTTCTTTGCAGGGAAGATATTGTGAGTTAATGAAACTTGAGGGAACCAACTAAAAGGAGAAGCTGTCAGCTCCTTGTCTTTCTCTTTATCTTATTTTCTGTGTTTCAGAAGCATTACCGTTGTGCAAACAAAGCAACTCATGTAGGTGCCTTGTTAGATATCACACTCTCTCTCTCTTTCTCTTTTATTTTCAGGAGTATAAGTTCGATCGATACATAGAGAATGGCAAGAAGAAAACCACGTTCTACAAGGCAGGAAGAAAACTGAAGTATTTCCTAATGCCCTTTGGCTCTGGGATCAGCATGTGTCCAGGGAGGTTCCTCGCAATGAATGAGATGAAGATGTTTCTTTTCTTACTATTGGCTCATTTCGATGTAGAACTAGTGGAAAACAAAACTGTCAGACTCGATAACAGTCGTATGGGCCTTGGTATCCTCCTGCCAGACGTTGATATTGCGTTTCGTTACAAGCTAAGGTCCTTAAGAAAGTGAGCGGCTGCCTATATGCCTTCTACTAATCTCCATGTTTGCTCTGTTTCATCACTCAGCTTTGTATTTTTGGAAACATTTGCTTTTCCCTCTCTGCTTTTACCTCCTTCCTATTTGTTTCTAAGGAGGAAAGCCCTTGGGCTGGAGGTAGATACCAGATGCGGGGACATGCAACCTCAATTTGTCCTGCCCGAGCTGTGAGTAGTGAGGTGTGATGACAAGAGTTTGGGCAAGTAAGTAGCCCAACGTCCCTACAAGATGGACCCCCATACTCTTGGCCATGAGTTAAGTAGGATTTAAAGGGAGGATGACATCAAGCTGAATCCAGGCCATTTATATGGGAAACGGGCTCAGCACCCTCTGTCACAGGGGTTCCCCCTTGTTAGATTGGGAGGTCCCATACACCCACCATCTGGAGGCATCTCTGCACCTGCTCATAGAAGCATAATAGCAAGAAAGGGGGAACTTAATTCTAGGGGGTGAAAGAATTTTCAGTGATTATTATTCTAACTTTTTATTTACTCTGTTCCTTTCGTGGTCTTGAGTGTCTTAGCCCTTATTTGGGGGATGTGTGGGGTGGTGGGGGATGATTTGCAAGAATATCTTACCAGCAACACATTTCTGACTTCGGTTTTATGTATTTTCTGACTTTCAGTTTTATGAGGATGAATGCTTTGCTTTTCTTCTTTTTTTTTTTTTTTTTTGGTGCAATGCAAAGAAATTAAAACCTTTGATTTTTTTCTGCAGTCATTTAAAGTCAGAAGGGAGGTTCTGTTGATTTAATAGGCTCTGGATCAAGCCTAAATTATCTATTTTGGCTTTTGAGCCAAAAAAGTATATTCTTCAGGGAGAAAATGAGCCTGTTTGAAATGATTCTATCATCTCAAAAATTACCTTCTGTTTGTTTCACTGTTTTCCTAGTAACATGTCTGTGTGTTTATTTTGACCATTTCTTGTGTTTGTTTGTTTCTCCAAAAGGGCAAAAGAAGAAGAGGGCTTCAAGGGCAAGTGTGGTACCTAAAACTACGTTTTAATAGTGTTTTACTGTGCCTAAGTTATGCATAGGCAGAGTAGTGGGACCTCTGTTTGGAAACAGACTTTTCGATCTACAAATTGGATAATAGGCTCTTCCCTGTGGTCAAAATTCAAGCAAGTGGAAACCCTGGGCAGCCACAGAAGTTCTCTGGCTGCCCAACCTGCTTCAGTGGGTGACCAGCTCTTGTTTCAAAAATTAATTTCCTAGTGCATGGGATCTGAGATTTTTAGACCCTGTCCCTCTTCCCAGACATTACTTCAGAGGCTGATGAGGATTCTCGTGGCTGTCCAGTCTCAATTTGCCGAGATGATAATTGTGATGGGAGAGTAGCCATGTCTGTGGGCCTTGCCTTGTGCTCCCAAAAAACATCTCACTTTGGGATGTGACAGCCTAAGTCTTCTAAAATCAGAAATTTTACTCATCTCTGAAGCACTTGATGGCCTATGGATGGAAACTGCTACATACATACTAAGGATTAGAATTATTTATTGTTATTTGTGTAGAACCCTGTTTAGTTATTCATGTAAAGCACGTGCCCTAAATAAGCATCAGTCTCAGTAGAAAGGCCTTCAGAGATTGGCACAGTCACATTCCACATCCTCTGAGGAGAAAATTGTGGTTTTGTGAGATATATTGGATAAACATTTTCTCTTCATATATAATATCAATAATGCCTACAGTGTTGGAGTACACTTAAATTAAATGGCCTTTGCAGTTGATTAAATGCTTTAACTTTGCTTCAACATTTAATCAACAGCAAAAGCTGATTATTGCTTTGTGCCACAGAATAAAATTTGTTTTTATGGAGAGATTCTTCTACTCAAGTTACTTACTGCTGTAGTTACTCTGTAGGAGCTATTCGGTACTCAGCCATAGCTCACAATCCAGTTTGGACATTAGAGCCTGGTTTATTGAGAGAGGAAACGTTGATATCATTATTCTGTTGACTGTATTCCATTATTGCTTAAATGTAAACTGTAAAATGTCTCATGCCACAGTTATGATAAATATTTCTTTGACATCCAACTTTGAAACAAACCTGAAGCAACTGTGAAAATAACAGTAGGTATTTGTTTTAAACAGAAGACTTTTTTTTTAATAATTGTACTCTATTTTTAGGATTTTGAATTAGAATATCACAGGCTGCTGCATAATTTGGTAGGCAATAATAGGACTGTGCCAAAAGTACATGCAAATCATTAGTAATTTCAGATTAATTGCTGATCAGTTTGTATAGAATCATAGAATCGTTTAGGTTGGAAAAGACCTTTAAGACCATCAAGTTCAACTGTTAACCTAGCACTGCCAAGTCCGCCACTAAACCATGTCCCTAAGCGCCACATCTACACGTCTTCAAAATACCTCCAGGGATGGTGACTCAACCACTTCCCTGGGCAGCCTGTTCCAATGCCTGACAACCCTTTCGGTGAAGAAGTTTCTCCTAATATCCTATCTAAAGCTCCTCTGGCACAACTTGAGGCCATTTCCTCTTGTCCTGTCACTTGTTACTTGGGAGAAGAGACTGACACCCACTTCTCCACAGCCTCCTTTCAGGTCGTTGTAGAGAGCGATAAGTTCTCCCCTCAGCCTCC
>WAAD01020526.1:0-26297 GCA_013389945.1 Fregata magnificens
CTCCAAGCAGGTCTTTGAAGAGACCAAAGTTGGCTACGTATATTTGTCTCTTGGTCCCCATGCGTATCGACAGAGTTTGCTGAAAAGTTTTTGATCAAGCTTTTTTTCTTACATAAAAAAGCACTTTTGTTGAAATACTGTGGCATATGAAGACACGGACTCAACTTTCATTTCAGGTGAGACCTCTTTTATTGTTTCCTACATACTTTTATACATAGCCCAAAATATCAACTCCGCCCATATACGTTCCTCCTTAAAATTTTCCACTGTTGACTTCTTCCCTGTTCCAACCTCCCCTTGACCTTCATGGTTTCTTCTGTTTATCTTTTACAGTTTCTCCTGCTTGCCACGTCAGCATTCCACCTTTGGTATCGCCTGCATTTCTGAGGCCCAAGGCTTGTTAGAATCAGCTTTTCTGTGCTACGGCTCCAAGGGCTTAGCAAGACTGTCATATTTGTTCCCTGCTCTCCTTCTCTTCCCACAAAATACTGCAGTTTTGAACTGTAAAAACAGATCAAACCCCAATACTATTTGTTTTCATAAAGGCTGTCTCATTTTGCTAAATTATTTTAATCATTCTAATTTTTTCTCAAAATTATGTTTAACATCATTTCTTTTTCTGGATTAGCTGTAATATTCTACTTCACAAACTAAAAATGTTTGATGGTTGAATCAGTTTTGATGGGCAATTTACACTATGCGGTAAATTTTGAAATTTTCTTTGACAAATGAAAACTGCTTTCTGAGAGGCTGAAATTTCCCAGAGGACAGAAATTCTATTTCCCAGCCACCTCTGGAGGAAAACTCATGTGAAAATGACAACTTTCCCTGCACTGTAATAAAACATTGTCTCAACTGAGTGCTATTTATGACCAAGACTACAAACTACGATTCTTTTGGGAAGCATAAATAGCATCAAACAAAAAAAAGTCTCTTTTTTCCTTAAAAGTGGACAACTGACTTCTAACTGATTTTTTATTAGTATTGCTTTTTTAAAGAAAATCCCTTCTCTGCTGTGAATTGAATCATAATTTCCCTATGTTTGGTTTGACTGTGTGAGCTGATACAAGTGAGTAACACAAAAATGGCCATACTGAGGTCAGATCAAAGGTTCATATAGTCTGGCATCTTTTCTCTGATGTGGGCCAGTAGTATTGGCTTCAGAAGACAGGATAAGGACAGAAGATCTCAAGCTATTTAACCTTCTAGCAATCAGTGACTAGCACCACAGTTAAACTAAGAGAAAGTGGAAAGAAAGAGCAGCAAGAAATTCAGTACCTCCTCCCTTTCCCCAAGCTCCAATTGCTTTATTTCACTTTCTTCCCCCTTTCAGGGTGAAACAGTTAGTGGAGAACATTTCTTACCTTTATTGGTACAATCCCACCATTTAAAGCTCCAATTCAGAAAGTGCCTAGGCACCTACTGAAGTCCCAGTTGCATGCTCAAAGTGGAGCTCCTGCTCAGAGAAGGTTTCCTAATTGATGCGCGTAACAGAGGGAGTGTTCATTACAAGGTCTGAACTACAGAACCAGTCAAGAAGGGGTAATAGTAAGAAAATAAGTGCAGAGACAACCTTTGTAGAAGAGCAAATGAGGAATAAAGTGCCCATGAATAAATTTAGGCTGGCAATTAGAAAAACATGCCTAATCATTAACACACTCATGTTCCGGAAACAGATTTTCAGTAGGAACAATGGGGCAAAAAGAAGCAAAAATGGGGCTTCATGGAGCTTGATAAATGACTGTAAGGAGTCAGGTGATATAGGCTTGCAAGAACAGAACTAGATTCTGTTACCTTGAGAGTCTAAGGAAATTGCCAGAAACTTCACACAGAAACATCTCTTGAAGCAAATCAAGGTGGTACAATATGGTACCTCGATACTGAATGTGCATCAGCTGAACTAAATTTCAGTGAAGCTGTAAGCGGTAACAATCCATGTAAGCCAGTTTACAACAGCTGAAGATCCGATTCTGTAAGGTAGAGTTTACAGACCCAGTAACAACTACATTGAAGAAGAAAAATATGGAACATCTTTCCTTGAAGCTTTATTGATCTTCAGCCTTGTCTTAATTCAGTAGCCAGTACAAATGGCACCTTACTGACAGACACGAAAGAAACCAAAGGTGGCTTGGTACAGAAAAGAAATTAACTTTCTCAGCTCTATGTGTGAAACCTTTGAATCCCATAATTTACCTACCCAGGCTGGTTGCCTCTGAAGTCAATGATTTTTTTTACCAATAACTTCTTTTCCCAAGCATGTGACAGTAGGGAAGAAGTAAGCATCATTTGCCTTCATTTGTCGTATGACTTAAAGATTTTAACACGGATTTTCAAAGCATAAAGATAAAATACTGGGGTTGGAGGTATGCCTAATGACCTGTCAAAAACCAGCCCACCTCTGTTTTCTCATGCAGGGGAAATAATGAAAGGATGGTTGCCTTATTTCCATTAATAGTAGAGTTTGCATAGCTACACAAGAATAGGCATATTGAGTAAAATCAAGTCAGCTTGTTCTTTTGTCTCTGACAGCATCAGAAGGGTGCAAGCTCATATGACATTTCCTCTGACGGAACAGTCATTTGTGTCTGACGGATGTTCGGGATTGAGTGTGATTTCTGTTATGTATTTACTACTTCAAAATTGATTTTTCTTTCATATGTATTTTCTGTCTCCCCTTAAGCTCGTACATCTTTTGCAATGACATCCTATATCAAGCCATTCCTTGCATGAACGATGCACGTACGTAAAGAGGGCAGTGTGTGGTTAAGGCAACACAGTACCCAAATCCCAACCTCAGCCTTTGCCCTGAGTATCTCAGCGTGAATCTCCCAATAAATTTTTTTCCCAGCCGTTCACCATTAGAGAGCCTAGAAAGGATCACTTTTTTTATCTTCAAAGTGTTAGGTGTGAAATTCACATTTCTGGAGTCCAGATGTCTTAATGGCACTGTTTTACATTCTGTGTTTCTTCACAAACAGAGAGACTTTTAGGAGCATCTGATCACACTGCGATCAAAGTGACTTGAGATCCATTACGAAATGTACCGTGGAGGGTCATGCCCCAAGTCACTTAATGAGCCTGAGGAAAAATCCTGCTGCAGGCTGGCGCTTTGTCCTCATTGCTGCAGCCTCTTTCTCTCCCATGAAAAATCCTTTTGCTCAGGATTAGAAATAAATCCCAGGGTTGGGTGGAATAAAGCTATCAGGATCACAAAATGAACACAACCTATGCTTAAAATCAAAACCATAGCAGGTTTCCCCAGCATGGGATTATTTTACAGGCAAACACAGTACCAGTAAAAACCTTGAATTCCCTGTAGCCTCCCTAGCTTAGTTTATGTATAATTCCTCTGCTGATTAGTAGAGTTAATAAAAAATAAAAATGTCTCCCTTTAAAGGAGGAAGAGACTCACATACTTGCATATACCTATCTCCAGGATAAAGATTTAATTACCTTGAGAAAAAGCTAGAATAAAGATGAAACTCAGGCACCTGTTACAGCTGGGAAGACAGTAGGGAGGGCCAGCATGCAATAATTAAATCTTTATCACCCAGAAAGGAGTCTGCAGCCTTCAGTGTCTTCCTGGTGAATATCACCATGTTTATTTTTAAACCTACTCCCTGCCAACATGTCCCAAAGTCATTTCATATACACAGCTGGCTGGGAAGAGGCGGGCTGGAGCTTGAAAAAGCAAGATCTAGAAGAAGAAAGAAAGAAAGGGGCTAGCTAAAAAGATAGCAGAAAAAGGGCTAGTATGGAAGCCATCCAAGCTTAGCAATAGGTCACCTACATTTTCAGACCTGTTTGAAAAGGACAGATTTTCCAGATCTTGGTGTTCCTCTTTCCTGAAGGTGCTCTATTTTTTTACTGTCTGCTTTTCAGTTCTTCTGGAAATCATGCCGGTTTAGATGATGTGACAAAATATGGATTTAGGGATTGATCCCTCCCAGAGGAGAAGCAACATGGCCACAGCTGAGTGAGTTTTGCAAATGGTGAAAAACTGGCCGGAGATCTTTTGCCATATGTGTGAGCAATTGCAGTGACTGCACCGTATGGTCCCGTCATGCTCAGTGCTGCCTTCCCCAACATACCAATGTGAGCCTGATCAGTCCACGGGGTTTTGGTCTGTTGGTGACCCTGGACCGCAGCTGGTCCTGCAGTCCCTCTTTGATCCGGGCACCGGGCTTCTTTTGTACAGAAAACTAAACTGTGGAAAAGTTAATTATTCTGCTGATGATTGATGGTGGGGTGAAGAAGAAGAAGAAGAAGACATATGAAGTTTTGTCTGTGTGTATGTACATTGATGTGTGAAAGCACATGTTTGTTTAAAAACTCTGCTGGAGAAGTCTCAGTCAACAAGCTGCATTAAATAGCCCAATGCCTTAGGGCAAAGGGAGAGATTATTCCCTCTTGCCTGTATTGAGGTCTTCTCATGGAACCAAGATGCACCAAGGAGAGACGTGAGCTGCATATGACTTTGAGTCTGGTCCTACTTCACATGACAGGTTGCATCAGAGACCTCCAGAAATCCCTTACAACCTAAACTATTTGATTCTCTGGCTGTTTTTTGATCAATGAAATTTGTATTAATGACAAGGGGGACCTTTGTGAGACTGCATGGGCTGGAGGAACTGCCGAATAACTCTGGGCTCCCTTGGAGAACAGCCATGTTCATGGCCTGAGCATCTGAATCTCAGCCAACTAATTACCCCCAAATTTGTTTTCTTCCCCACTCTTTGCCCCTTCAGCACATCTGTCCTTCCTACAATTATGCCTTCTACAGAGAGTGAGAGGAAGGTCCTAAGGCTGTATTTAGATTCAAGCTACAAAGGGCACCATGAATGTCTGATAAACCTGTACAGTGAGCTCTCTTTCCCCACTCTAGCTTGGTCTGGTCTTTTAGCTCACCCCACCTCCACAAGATGCCTCTGTTGTTTTTTGGTGGGGTTTGGATGTTCATTTATTTATTTTCCTAACAGAGTGGTAAAATACATTATTTCAAATTGGGCAACTTACAGACTGGAGGGGTTAGCTGCAGTCCTGAGTATATATGCCAAGAACTGAATATGTTTTTAAGTATAGCTATGTTGTTTCATTCTTTGCTTTTCTCTGCGTGTGTGTGTGTGTGTGTATACGTGTTCTGCAGGGATTAGTCATGGATTCACAAAATGGATTTTCTCAGAAAAGATTCTTTCTGTGTCCTATTCTTTTGATACAACTTCAACATCTTTTTCAGTATAAAGTTTTCTCCTTCTCCTCTCTGTACATTTGTGTGTGTGCGCTTGTGGGTGTGTATAAATATGTACATATATAGTGGTTGGCTGAAAGTAGGAAAATCCATTTTCTTTAACAGTCATATCTCTGAGAAGCAGACTTCAGAAAAGCTTTTAAATACTAAATTAAAAGGCTTGAACTGCTTGGCTTTTCCGGTCAACTTCTCCTTAATTCTTTTCTCTCTCCCTCTTGCTCTCTCTCTCGTTCTTACCCCTGTGCTGAGTTTTCTGTTTAATTAGGAGGAAAGAAAATAGTGACATCAAGTCAAGGACATAATCTCTTTCCAAACTGGCAAAGTCGGAGTTTAATCCTCCTGGCATAGTCCCATCCAGAAAAAGGAAAATTCCCTCAAGATATGAAGCTAAGAGTTAGGTCCTGATGTAGCACCTGTTGAAGACTGTGAACATCTTTCTAGTTATATATTTTGCTTTAGATGCTGAATCCTTTTGCCTGTGAGTACATCAGTCCCCTATTGAAACCTCTGGAAGCTGAGGATTGACATAGCCAGAGGTGTTCTGCTGAGATGTCTGTAGGACCTTGGCATCAGAGGGCACAAGCTTTGTTGCTGAATCAGTAGACCATTTCCCTTAAGTAGACTTATAAATATGCTCTATGATTCAGCCACCTGGAGGCGGCAGGACTGCCCTCCTGTGTAGTTTTTTATCTTCAGGGTGGGAGACAGCTTTCACCATTTGCTCATGCTGTGCTACAGCAGGCTCTTTTTTCATTTTAACACCCTGTGTTTTGATTCACATTCAAATTTTCTCCATTCTGGGTACAACTCATCTCACCCAACATCAGCAATGAGGAGTCCAGCATCTTGCATAATTTATCTATAGTAATTTCAAGGATTGGACAGTATATTCGTATTCTTAGATACCCATCTTAAGAAGGGATTGTTTATCTATGAGACTCTTGCTCTCCTCTGATGACAGAGTAGATCTTGAAACCTACTTTAGATTAGATGTAGGTCTTTTGATTGCCTACAATTAGACAAGATTGTGGCTGGGCCCAAAGAGTTGTGGTGAATAGAGTTAAACCCAGTTGGTGGCCGGTCACAAGTGGTGTTCCCCAGGGCTCAGTATTGGGGCCAGTTCTGTTTAATATCTTTGTCAACGATCTGGAAGAGGGGATCAAGGGCACCCTCAGTAAGTTTGCAGATGGCACCAAGCCAGGTGGGAGTGTTGATCTGCTTGAGGGCAGAAAGGCTCTGCAGAGGGATCTGGACAGGCTGGATCGATGGACTGAGGCCAGTTGTATGAGGTTCAACAAGGCCAACTGTTGGTTCCTGCACTTGGGTCACAACAACCCCATGCAACGCTACAGGCTTGGGGAAGAGTGGCTGGAAAGCTGCCCGGCAGAAAAGGACCTGGCGGTGCTGGTCGACAGCTGGCTGCACATGAGTCGGCAGTGTGCCCAGGTGGCCAAGAAGGCCAACGGCATCCTGGCTTGCATCAGGAATAGTTGGCCAGCAGGAGTAGGGAAGTGATCGTGCCCCTGTTCTCGGCACTGGTGAGGCCACACCTCGAATACTGTGTTCAGTTTTGGGCCCCTCACTACAATAAAGACATTGAGGTGCTGGAGTGTGTCTAGAGAAGGGCAACAAAGCTGGTGAAGGGTCTAGAGAACAAGTCTTNTCAAGCATTGGAACAGGCTGCCCAGGGAACTGGTTGAGTGACCATCCCTGGAGGTATTTAAAAGACATGTAGACATGGCACTTAGGGACCTGGTTTAGTGGTGGACTTGGCAGTGCTAGGTTAATGGTTGGACTTGATGATCTTATAGTTCTTTCCAACCTAAACGTTTCTATGATTCTATGATTCTAAGATGCTCCCACTCCATGAGAGAATAAATTATGCAGATGAGGAACATAACCTCCACCTTGAATTCCATGGAGACAATCTGAAAAGACACTGGGAGATCTCTCATCATGCTCAGTGTGAAGAGGACTCAGATGTTGTCCTAGGAATCAATTATAGTATCATGATACACCTTGTGTTTATAGGACTTCTCTGAAGTCTCTATGGCCCTTTTGCATTTCCGAATCATTCATTATGTTTTACCAGAAAGGAAATTGGTGATATAATCTGTCAATTCTATTTATCTCTAACTTTCTCGCTCCAAACTGTGGCAACCATAAGGTGCCTGCATACTGCAAATGACAAATGACTGCAGTTGCTGTTTTCTGAACTATAGTGCAATATTCTGTATACTTCCTATAGAAGTCAACTGTATATAGCATACTGAGCGCTTCACCCGGGTGCATACGGTGAGCAGGCAGCTTGTATAGTGTGTTTTGGACTCAGGTGCACAGTGTGGAACTCTGAATGACAGTGAGTCTAAAGAAAACACGTATTTGCACTAAAATGCAGCTATTTCCTCTCTGCGATGTGGCAGCTGAGATCACGGAGCAATCATTTCCAGGCAGAGAAGTGTGGAACAATGTCTCCAAATGAAATTATGGCTTGAAGAAAGGATTTCTTTGAGGCAGTCCTAAGTTGGACTTTTGCCAGGACGCTGACGTTTGAAACACTTTCAGCTCTTGTGGAAAGTGCCACAGGATCTTTTAATGACTGCAAAGGAATGGGCTTTGGAATTTTTTAAAATATTTTTTTGTTTGAGTATCTCATCCAAAAGGCAGAATAATAAAATGAGAAAGAAAAAACTATCAAAGAAAAAGCTAATCTTTGCAAAGTGATGGAATATGTAAATCCCACTTTGAAATGGTAATTTATTAACTTCTTTTTAAGATAAAAATGCAATTAGTTCATTCTTTCATTTCCCTATCCCAAAAAAAGCACATATACTGTTATCATGTCTTTTGCTCCTGTGTCAAATCTGTATCATTTAATTTTGTTGCAGTGAAACTTGTGGGTTTTATAAAAGGGACTGGTGGGGTTTTTTCTGCCTTGTTTCACTCCTGACTGTAAATAAAAGAAAATATTACTAAATTCAGGAATGATTGCTGTCAAAAATCTGCACTTTGTTGAGTTTTATAAAGGCTACGGGCTATTTTTATATTAGATGCAGTGTCAGTAAAGAGTAATCAGAGAGTGAAAGGGACTTTTTATCATTCCCAGTTTATTCACAGAAATACTCTCTTGAGCTCTGAAGGAAAAAAAGAAAATATTATGTGTGATAGAAAAGTAAGCATGGCTTATTTTCCACTTGATCATTTTTGGTAAGGGAATGAATGTAGCTGCATCTATATCTATGCTATACATAGCACACTGCTTATTCCTAGCTAGTCAATCCAGCATAACTTTTCTGAATCCATTGTATTTTTATCACCTTGTTTTTGTATTTCATCAAGATTATGTAAAGCTGGGTTTAACTGTCTGGTCATCTATATTTGGGTAAATACCTGTAAATGTTAAATAAAAGGTATAAATAAAGAAATAAATGTTAAAGAAATAAATGTTAAATGAATCAGTTCTTGCAACAGTGGCAGACTTTATTTCCTAACAATAGAATCTGGAGATTCCTGTGTTTATTAATGTACTAATTCGGGTGTTCATGGAGGGTGCAGTAGGTGGGAACTTGAATTCACGTCTGGCTCTGAAGAGAGACCTGTCCTCACACAGCTGTTGAATAGTCTATGCTACTGCTCTCATAGTCCTTCCTGGCAGAGCTGCTTCATATTGTTTAGGATAGTTAAATAAGTACCAGGTCTAAAAGAAAAAGAGTGAGAGGGAGTCACTTGTAAAGAATTAATACATTTCTTTGGCAGTGAAGACATGGGGGGTGGGATTCACCTCCCCTGGTTTTAGGTGTCTATAAAGTAAATGTCTCCATCTGGATTAAGTTGTCCAGGCTCCCATTACAACCAATAGAAATCTAGCCCATAGACTTGAGCGACTGTAATTCATCTCATGCTAAAGTACACTCTTGCATTTAGAGCAGAGAGACACATCTCGTCCATTCTCCATCTCTCATTTTGAGGTCCTAATCCTCACTGATGCTTTTAATCTTGAAACACAATGCAAAGAGATATTTGTATGTTACATGCGGTAATTAAAATGAAGAAAAATTAAAACTGGAGATCTGTCTCTGGGCTGGCTGGTTAGCAACAGCCTCCTGCACAGAGTCCCAGAGTTCACAAGGATCTGTTGACTTTCAGCTGTGAGTCTTGGCAGCATCCAGTTACCGCCAGTCAGTTGACCTCTTTGAGCGGTCAGAAGGAAACAAAAAACTCACAGAGGTATAAGTTAAAGACTTCTTCTCCCTCCTCTGGACATCTTGTGTCATTTCATGAACCAAAGAAAGCCCTGGATGGATGGTATGTGATGCTCACCACCTCTCAGAAAGAAACCCCACTGGGTTGAAGTCTACAGAGCCTCTGTTTCCTCAGTTTTCTTCCATGAAATGCTCTGTGGAAAACTTGCGCTTTCCAATTCATCCTGCTGCTGGAAATTCATGATCCTTCTAATCTAATGCATGATAATTGCCATTTCACAGGCTGGATTTTTAACTTCCAGCATGATCTAAACATCCCATCTGCTTTTGGTGGTGTGAGTAAGGCAGCATAACAGGAGTTGGGAGATGGCATGTGTACTGATGAGCCCCTAAATTAGGAGTGAACCGGCTTCATTTCTAAGGGCTATGTTGGTATTTTAGTAACTGCCTCACCGAGGAGATGGAAGCCTACTTCTGGAGCAAGGATGCAAATCATTGATTATCTCGCCAGCTCTGGTGGTGATGAAAGCTCAGGATTTGTGCTCCTCACCCTCATGCATACCGTTGCTGGTAACCATGGTGTCCGAATGCATGCGAACAGAGCCTGGCTTCTTACATAACGCTTGCAGCACAGCAGCCCCACCAGACTTACCAATTAAAGATTTCTCTTGGTGAGCAGGGATTAAATACTTTTCATTAGCAAATTTAGAGATTCTAAAGCCCTATTATAGAGATCTGCCACCCACATTGT
Source organism: Fregata magnificens (assembly GCA_013389945.1). Classification (NCBI taxonomy): domain Eukaryota; kingdom Metazoa; phylum Chordata; class Aves; order Suliformes; family Fregatidae; genus Fregata; species Fregata magnificens. Next base: position 10,202 of record WAAD01020526.1, read on the forward strand.
GAGCGAAACAGCTGTACAATGGGCGATTATAAAGCATGAAGTGATGTTTTGGCTAGGAACTTTATTGTCTCTGTACTCTCAGCCCTACAATCCCATGGAAACAATTATGTTTAATAAGAAGTATTGTTATTTCTTTCTGAGCGGGTGGGTTATTTGCTCCGTCTCCCCATAAAGGTTAAAAATAACAATGCGTGACTCTGTGCTTTGTTAAGATACCTTCACATTTCCGTCACATTAAAAAAAAAAAGTCACATAGAATATTCACAATATTGTACTATATAAAGCTCAAGACACAGGAAAGAGCAGAATTATTATTATATATTTTCATTATTTAACAATTATCACTGTGAGAGTTTCTAGAACAAAAGTTTGTGGAAAAAGATTGAAATAAAATAAACAGTCACCTTCTTTCGAAGTTTGACTCTGCAGAGCTTTAATTCCAATCAGCTATAACAAAACTGGTGACAGAAAGGGCTTTCAGCATGTTAATAGCATAGCAAGATACTGGGTGTACTTGTAAATCCATTTGCTTTGAGATGCTTTTGTCACTTAATACTCTACATGGAAAAAGGAATGTTTTATGAAGGCAATGCCCAGTATATGAAACATCTGTGAAAGAAAATCGTCTCCCTCACTCCCCAGAAATTCTCCATTTGCCTGGCACAATTTACAGTCACCAGGCGGTCCTGAAGCCCAGATTCACAGGCAGACACTAGCCCTTGTGCACGCCAGCTCAGCTTGTTGTTGCAACTGCTGTAACATCTATTTTCAAACAAATGGCGAGTGTTACAGGCCACCTGCTACCAGGGTGTCCAGAACCCAGGTCCTCATAGAGTGAGGCTCTAAGTGGACTACTGCTATACTAGGAAATAAAACACTGTCAAGAAACATTGCTGGGCACTGGAATTTGCTGATAAACATTTTTGCAATGATCTCTGGCGTGGTTTTAGACTGGGCACTGTCCTTACAATTCCTGGACACCAGTCGATAGCTGGCACAGCCCCAAAACCATTCCCAATAGGCAGTCTGGATGCAGCAACTTCGCTTTACAGACTAGAAGAGTTTAATTGTATAAACACAGGTCATTGCTGGCCTTGGTGCTGCAAAATGTTCTCAGCCTTCCTTAATTTACTTGCGGAGATGTTACCTCATCAGGAAAAATGTGGTTACTAATTTAGATGCGTGCAGGACAGTTTTAACTACAGCCCTTGGCACTAGGATGTGCAAAGTCATTACAGCTGGAACAGGCACAAAGCAGAGACACAAAACACTCCCCCAGTGATGAGGAGGGGCTGTGAAGTGCCTGCTTCATGGCAAAAGTCAGTCTCCAGTAATGGATTTTAGAAAGTGCTCTTCCTTCAGGGGCTGCTGTTCTGCAGCTGCCTGCTGGGAGATAAAAGCCAAGTGTGGGGGTGTACATATTTACGGCACTGAGATTTACTGCTGGGACACCAAACAGTGCAACCCGGAGCTCATCATTCAAACAGAGAATGACAGAGCCTTTTTCAGCCCACATTGCCTCCAGGGATGAGATGACCAGTGATGCAGTGCAGACACCGGTTGGAGGCTGCACTCACCCTCGTAGCCCTTAGGTGTTACCCAAGAGAAACGAGCCTCTCAGCCAGGCTTATTAACTTGGGCTTAGTGATGGTAACATGGAGGGAACCCAGAAAAGAGCTGACTTGTATTTGACCAGCCTGCAGTGAAGTCAAAATAGACGCTCAGTTCCCAAGAAGTGGAACCCTAAATTAGCCCAAAGCAGGACTTTTGCAGAAAAGCTTATGCATTTCATTTTAGATGTGACACAGAAGGTTCAATAGGTAGGGAAAGATCTCATCAGTTCATCTTATTACCCAAAAGACCAGGTTTTAGAGTCATAGAATCATAGAATCATTAAGGTTGGAAAAGACCTCTAAGATCATCAAGTCCAACCATCAATTAACACCACCATGACTCCTAAACTAGGCCCTGGAGTGCCACGTCTACACCTTTTTTGAACGCCTCCAGGGTTGATGACTCCAAGGGCACTTTGGTTCTTAACCTCCTTTGTTTTCCACTTCTACAGTGATATATCTGAACAGAAGACTCATAACGTTCATTATTTTAAACAAAGACAATAGAACTGATCATTAAAAAGAATATAATTAATCATTAAAAATCAATCTAAGTTTGTAGGATACAAAAGAAATGTGTCATCTGCATTCCATCCTTCACAAGGCATCAAAGGTGGGACATCTTGATCTCTGGAAATACCTCTTTCACTCTTATTGCTTATATTAGATTAAGGGTAACACATGCCACCTGATTTTAGGTGTCTAAATCTAAGCTCCCTTTGTAGTTATAAGAGATTTAGTCACAGCCAGTGTGCTTTTGTATTTGATTAAAACACGCAGAACTACTTAGGGAAATTGGGACTCTCTCCTTAGTCTCTACTGACATAGGGAGAAGTCTCCAAATGGCCGTAGGAGGAACCTAAGGTGGCTTGTGGATGTTGATGCCTATGCTGTAGACACCATATGCTGTCATGTGAGAAATAGCCAAGGTCCTAAATGTCGGCTTAGATGGCCATAGCTAGCTGAGATAAATTTTACAGAGTCTGAAATACCACTTAATTCAGCACCCACTTGACTTTGCATAACGTGAGTATATAAGACATCAGGATGGCCATATGGGGTGCAGTACTCAGTTAGCCTATCCCTGACTGTGGCTGGTAACAGATACTTAGGGAAAAAAGCGTAGGAAGCAAGGCATGTTTTGAGTATAATATTCCTTCCCTGGTATAAAGCCTCCCAGCTTCTGCATGCAAATGGCTTGGAGATTTGTTGAGATAGTGATTTCCTTCAGACCATGGTGTTTAATAGAGTCTAATGAGCTTGCCCTTCACCATGCTTGCTCTTTTGCATCCAGACATGGATGTAAACTGATTATTGTCATCCCAAAGATGCACAGTAGCATATGTTGCGTCTTCGCGGGGTAGTAACACTGAATACTGGTGCAGCAACAAGTAGATTTAAGGAGAAGTTCATGTGAGTGAGGAAAGCTGGGGTGGATTTGAGGCAATATGAGGGTTGGTGGCTAAGAAAGATGAGTGGGATTTTGGACAGATAAAGATTTTGGATTTTATCTCTCCCCTGTCTTTCTTTCTGCTCCCCAGAAATGACCTTTCCCCAAAATCTCACTTCCACGTTTGACTTCTTTTCCACTGCCACTGGGGCCTTCTCATCAGCTGCTCAGTTATTTACAAAAAATAAAAATAAGTCCATTTGTTGAGTCATTTTACATGGACAGTGTGATTTGTTGGTCTTTCATTGAGCTGACTTCTGAAATCAGAAATGTATGGCCTTAAGTGCCAGTATTATTGACTGTGTATATGGGATTGGAGACAGATGTATGGTTACATGTACAAGAGTGTTTGTTCTTGCTGTCAACTTAAGTTAGGTGTCTATGAGTAAAATGTGCCTAATGCCTTCATTGTATTTGCTTCTTACCTTGTGCAGCAACGTTAAAGAAAACACTCAATACTTCAGCAAATAGTGGAGAAAGTTTGCGGTACGTGTAATGTATCCCACTGCGAGAACAAATGGGTTACATCCTTCACTTTGAGAGTTTAAACAGCAGATTACCCTCTGCACTTAGGTGTATTTCAGTTCGAAATTATTATTTGAATTTTGCTAACACTACAGGCACGGTCAGGAACTAGGCTGCTATTGTGTTGGGTGCTATACAGACAAAGAAGGAGAAAAAAATAATCTCTGCCAGAAAGATTATTTCAAAATGCACTTTTGCTATTGGAAATCATGTTCTCAGTTATTTTCATCCAATTAGAGGACACAAGTAATGCCATGTAAACTGCAGTGCTAATCAAAATAAATCTCTGATTTTATCCCAGCTGGTCACATGACTATAAGAGATGTCACTATCAGCAAAACTCTACAGATAGTTACACCACTGCAGCACACGGAGCATGAAAAGGCTCTGCATTATTTATAACAACTGGGTCAGCTTCTCAGCGGGAGAAAACTGGCAGAGCTAATTAACTGATATACTCCAACTGATGTTGCACTCCGTATTTGAGGAATACCTCCAAATAACAGAAATTCAAGGAAATCATAAGCTGCTTTGCCTGCTACAGACTGCTAGCTCAGTTTTGCTATCAAGCTTGCAGGAAGAGTGCATGGCAGGCTATAAAGAGCAAGTCATCTGGGTGGTTTGTAACCAATATGTACATGTGCAATTCTGCGCTGGAGGAAAATGGGATGCATTACATTTGCCTTCCTTACCCCACTACAGAATAAGCCTCAAGTGCTGAAATAAAGGCCATATTTTATAGCAAGTGTATCGCTAGGGTCATTAGCTTTCCCATTCGGCTTCATCAGATGGCTACACAGCAGGATGCATTCCAAATTTATTTGATAGCTTGTCAATAAGCAGCTGCCTTTGAATAGCTCTTAACTTCATGGACTTGAAAAACAAAATGCCTCACACTCACATTAAACCAAGTGGTCCATCACAGGGATCTCATTTGTTTCCGGCATACAGGGCAGAGCGGAAAGTACCCTCTGACTCCAGCTTTCTCCTTAAGTTTTCTGAACACTCATCACCAGGGAACAGAGACAGAGGCTTGCTGGACTGCGAGTTATTGTAGTGAGAAGAAGAGTGGCGAGTCCTGCTAGCTATAGCTAGGCTAGGGAGTGAGGCAGGAAGGAGTGGCAGTGGGGTCAGGAATGGGAACTTCAACGTGCCCCCTCTTTCAGTGGGGACAAGAGGGTAAAGTGCTGAGCTTGTCAGCAGTCATTTTATTTAGCACTACTGTTTCAGCAGTCAGCTGATTTTAGAGCCGCTTCTGCTGGGCCACCTCCTGCGTATTCTAGAAATGTTCACAGGTGATCAAGACTAGGTATTTCAAGGGAGGGTGGGAAACTATCCACCATATCCTGCCCCATCTATGGACAGGAGAGGCTATTCTGCCTGTGTGCATGTGGAAGTAGCGCTGGGCTGGGTGGCTGGATTATCACAAGCACCTTGTCAGCTGGAAACTCACAACCAAAGATCAATACTTATGAGATGCAATAAAAAGTCTCTGGACTGAATTTTTCTCCTCATTTTACCCACAGAAGAACCTGAGAGATTTGAGAACCTGTGTGACTCTACCTACCTCTGTTACCAAAGCACTATTTGCATATCAACCAGAAGATTTGAGAGTGAATTTAATTTTCCTTCCTGCAAAATAATTTACGTTGCTTTTATAAAAAAAGACCTATAAACAGTAGAATTGGATGTAGAAACATTTTAAAATAAAATATTTAAGCCAGACATCCCAGAAGGACCTAAATGACATTTCCAGTTTTGCTTTTAATGCTACTTCCTAGGCAAGAGTGGGGGTGTCAGGAAATACTATGAAAGCTGTTGGGAGCCAAGGTGATGACCCCTGTTGCTGGTGTGCTTGGGAAGAAGAGGGTAGGGAGGGCTAAAAATTGCATTGCTGCCCATTGCTGTATTGTATGGTGCCCAGATAACAGCATGCCAGTGGCTGTTCTTACAGTTTAAAAACATAAACTGATTTCCAGTGCCATATGTGGCATTACATCCACTGGTTTGGGAATAACCTACAAGCATCCTCCAAAAAGATACCTTCTGCTAAAAGGGCAAACTTCTATTGTTCTCCCCTTCACACTCCAGTCTGACTGGGCACATGTAAGCGCCTGTGTAGAAATCATGCAGTCATGGCAAATGGTGAATCTGTTGACTCAGAAACATACTGTCTCTGTTGGACTTCATTTCTGTGAGATCAGAGCTGTTGTGCAGCTGGCTGGCATGAAGGACAAGCAGAAGAGCTTGGGTTTGTCCCTGAATAGTCAGGCCCCTCTAAGGCAGCTGTGTGGATTTCTTTTGGGTTGAGATTTGCTTGCACGTGCCCAGTTGAAGAACAAATTTGCATTCTTGCATCTGCAGCATGCTAAGTGCCTTGATGATGCTTCATGAACACAGAGGGACAGGAAAAAAAAGTAAGAGTGATAAAAAGATGAAAAAGAAATATTAGCTTCATTTAAACCATTCTCCTGCTAGTGTTTGAGTTCTTTCCAAACTATTTTCTTCAGTCCCAGATTAAATGATGCCAGTAATTGGCCTCCATTTCCATGGGGTGTGTCTGCTAAAATATAGAATGGAATGGAATGGAATAGAATAGAACAGAACAGAACAGAATAGAATAGAATAGAATAGAATAGAATAATTCCAGTTAGAAGGGACCTATAATGACCATCTAGGCAAACTACCTAAGTCAGGACTGACCAAAAGTTAAAGCATATTATCAAGGACGTTGTCCACTGGCAGGCTTGGGGCATAATATAATTTTATTTATTTCTTATTTTAATTTAATTTTTAATTTTATTTATTGTGATTTTGTTTATATAATATATATAATTTTATATGTNATATCTGTAATTTTTATAGATAATTTTATTTATTGTGTTTCGTGTCTGTTGTTCGGGCACTCTTACCCAAGCTAAAGCACACTCACTGAAACCATTTATATGTCAAAGGGAGCAAAGTGCCACTGATATGCCCTGTAGCAGTTACTTCTCTGTAGATCAAATCATTGTAGAACAAGACCATGGCTGAATTGACAGCAAAGCAGCGTCTGGCTGAGATTGTGCCTGAGCTGCAGGTGCTCCTCAGGGAACTCCAGTGCTCCTCAGAAAGGCTCTGTGCTGTGCTGTGAGCAGCGTAGCTGCATAAGCCTAGAAATAAACATGTATATGACTTTTCTCCATTGCTGCTTTGCTACCCTCAGAGAGCTTCATGCTGTTCTGGCGACATTGCAAGCAAGGCCCACATGGGAACTGGGCTGCTCTTTTTGGGGTGGGGGAAGGCAAGATATGGGGAAGAGTTTTATGTCCATTCTCCAGTTTGTACCATCCTCACACATGCTGTGGACACACTTAATCGTGTCCTGGGCTCACATTTCACCTAAAAACTGTGAAAGTTCAGCAGCATCATTCAGTGTTGCTTGGTCCCACTCTGGTAGGTGGAAACTTAGACATATGCTACTGACTTCGTGCTGCAAAGCTTGAGTCTTTGGCACATGAAAGATCAGGGAAGTCACCTCACAACTACAGACTTTAAGTCTTGAGGTCTAACTCCTTTTCTGCCCATGTGGTGGGCCAGACGTCCTCCATCCCACTAATGCAGTTCCCCCCATCTCTGAACTAAAGACAAAGACACTAACTCCTTCAAAAGCCATTTGCAATCAGCTGAAAGACAATATATGAGGACAAAACTGTTATTTTTAAATGCAGATCACATCCCCGTCCTCTTCTGGTCACATCCAAGGAATCAGTTACTTATTTGCCCCACAGCTGCAACCCCAAAGACACCACTACATGGCCCGTTGGCACGGGGCTGGGTGAGACCTTGACAGATACCAAAGTGAAGAAATAAGCAATGTGAGAGTGTAGCTCAGGGTGCGTATGAAAGCAGAAGAGAGGAATTACCAAGACCTTGTAAAATGGTATATGATTATTCTTTTTGTTCCCCCTAAATCATCACCTAAGATTATGCATCATCTGTTTTTCTTCCAAGCTGTCCCTCACCCCAATTTCATTCTACTTATTCTTTCTTATTATATTGTGAATTTTTATCACCCCTTTAAACTGATACTGAATAGTCTTTATCTGAAAGTATAAACTTACTCTTATCTACGGATTTATTTGTTGCTGTATTTTATATCTTCTAAAATATCAGCAAATAAAACTCAATTAAGCTTCAAAACAAATTCTGCTGTCTTCCTCCTATGCCTCCCCGCTTTGCTCAGTTCTCTATTTCCACTCCTTGCGACCCACCCAGAGGCAAGGAATATTCTCATCTGCTGTAAACAGGGTTAATTTAACTTTTAATTCCAATGGGTCCTGACAAAATAGGAAGCATATCAAGTAAGTAGGCACAGACCAAAGTGCAACCATTGCAATTTATAACTGTAATTTACACCACATCCTCCCCTTTTGGGAGGGTGAAACCAAAGCAGGTACCAGATGCCCACCGTGAAAGGAGGCTTCAATCTCTCTTTGCTTGAAAGCAAGTTCATGACTGTTTCAGCTGAACTGGTTGGAAAAAATTTAGAAACACGCTCATTAAATTTCCACGGAGAAGTGGGTCTTGACCGTGTTTTTTTCCTCCACTGTACATTGTGACACAGGCAACACAGGGAGGCATCATTGAGCTGCAAAGTGGAGTTCTTACAAGTCCCTGCCAAAGGGAAAAGGATCATGTCAATATTTATTAGACTTTCCAGCAGCTTGTTAAGTCGGTAGGAGAGCTGAATCCCAAACAAACTCCAATTAGATTTAGTTTCAAAATGAAGGCCTCTTCCTGAACTATCCAATAGGGAAATACCACGGGCACTGGTATGGGCTTCTTTCTTAGCGAACTTTTTAACCCTTTGTTATCTGCCATTATTCCATCAGTCAAGGTTTTGATGGTGCTAGTATAGGAAGTGTTGCTATGCAGAGGTTTGTTGCACAGAAACATATAAAACTTTTGTTAAAAAAACCCTAAATTTGGGGGATCTCTGAATAAGATAATGCTTACGTTGGAAATCTGTTTTCCCAAAGAGGATGGATGGTCAGTTGCTGCATAGATGGGGACAGGTGTCTTGGTTGCAAAGGTCCTTGCAACAGCATCTTCAGCTGGATTGAATGAGACTTGAAGTAATCAAAATGCCTCTGTTTGAGGGCAACTTAAGTGCAATCCAGAGAAACCCAACAAGATTTCCTTTTCTGGTCTTGTAAGGGGCAAAGCAGCTATCCTGGAGCTGTATTATTGCTGCGTGAAACTTGCATGATGAAGGAGTGGAGCAGATCTTGAAGGAAGAAACTAGTATGAGACACCTGCTTTCTGGAGCACTTTTGGAGCTTTGATGGCAAATGTAAGACATAATAAGCTCCTCTTCTCAGCTTGCAGCTGAGGTGGGACAGGGATCAGAACCCAAATGCATTTTCTTTGGAGACCGTTGTGAATTAATTGCAAAGGAAATAGTTGGGGAAAAGAGAAGAGAGAGAGCAAAGCAGCAAGACCCTGCTCTTTGAAGAGTTACCCCCAGGGAGAGCTCTAGGGGTGAAAAGCTGTCATTTTGCTAAAGCAGTTGGCAGAAGCAACACTCTTCATTGGTGTATTAGCAAGACAACCTGGGCATCCCCTGGGGAAAATAATAATAATAAAAATTTAATTCAGATCAGCAGCCGTTTCTTCTAGTCCTGTCTGTCTTGTCACTGAATCCTTACTATGTGCATGTCAATAGTCAAAAATATTCCAATGAGAATTTCATGCCTCATTGCCTAAAAAATCATATTTTCATCAAAACTGCCTAGATTCCATTCCAAAACCTATTCTGTTCCCTTGAAGGTTTAGTACTAAGTCACTTTTGAAAGTAAAATTTAGCCATTTCGGCCACATGGACCTTGCATTGCAGACTGAAGCTGTAACAAATAGCCCTCATGTTTACACAATGGGCACTTCAGACTCTTACACTAAATATGAACCAGGGATCTATATTCAAACTTCTCTTTCCTGGCCTTTCTTTTACATTACTACATCAAAACCACTACTACAGTAAAAAGTAAACCCTATATTTCTTTTGCAATGTCCCCATTTTGTGATTTAAGACAGTTTTACTTTATCCCAGGAGAAAGTATTTAAAACCAGATTGAAAACCATTTATTTGAAGTGTGCTTGTTGAGATTAGTTTATTCTCTTCCCTTTCTGGGAGCACAAACAGAGAACATAATCCACCTGGGAAAAAGATTTCTGTTGATAGCTTCATTTAGCAGTCCTTTTGCAAAAATCCACTTCTTTTACAAATCGGGTTAAGTTCTTTCATGAAGTCTCCAGTTCATATGTTCAAAATTTTAGATGTGTAAATAAACAAATCAGGTGTCTTCATCTCCTCATGCCCTTCACATTTTCCTTTTCCACCTTCCACCTTCCTTCTGACCTTTTCTTGCCTACAGATGTGATTACTGAAAGAGCCTTATTAAAGTGCAATATTTTCTTCACAATGGTAAGGTTATTTCTTAAGAGGAAATTTCCACATAATGTCGTGTTCAGAGCAAAGAAGTGACTGTACTTCCTTCCTCTTTGGACAGTGATTTGTGAGGAGGGATGAATAGGGAAAAGCGATATGATGTGAGTCTTTGTGGAAGGAAAAAAAAAAGGCCTGTGATCCTGGCACCAATCTAGTAAATGTGAATTCAATTTAATAGTTCTAGCTATTGCCTGTGGGAAGCATCAGGTCGAATTTTAGCTGCTTGATGGAATGAAAACCCAGGTTACCTGCTCTCTATGGTTATTTTAGCCTAAGTTGAGATTTTTTCCCCTCCTGATAGCATTCATGACCTATGAAAATGCATCTCTGGCATGGCAAAACAGAAGAGAGCAAATAACAGAGCTTTGCCAGCTCCTCTCCAGGGCATAATCATTTTTCCTACAATCATCTTCTACTTTTGGTGCATTTATTTCCTCCCCAGGATTGTTTTCCCACCTTTCACTGCTGATTTCCCTGAAATATTACAGAGCCTGGTCACCTCTCTCTCATCCTCAGTCTGCATCTCCTGCATCCCCAAGGGCTTGCTACAGCTTGAGACGGACTGACTCCAACCCTCAGAGCACTGACAAAATGTGACATGAGTAATCTGAAAGCTGTCTAAGGTCTAGGACTAGATGAGTCAATATTTTATTACAAGATGGACTCAAGGTACCAAGATAGAGCCCTGATGTAAAACCTGGGACAGAATAACGGCAGACCAGATAATGAGGAATGCAGCTGAGTTGCAAAGCTCCTGAAGGTCCCAGGACTAAAAGAGTAGTGAAACTGTACAGAGAAATTTAGCTCCCTACTTTACCAAATTACAAATTTGCAAAAATAAATATTGATGTGCACTCACAATAATTTATATTTTTTCCCCAGTTGATGCTAAGGTATTTAATCAGAGTAAGTTGCTGCTTATTACCTTGAATGCTGTAAAGCTTATCACTCTTTTTTACAAGATGAAAGGAACCTGTCCCAGCTAGGTAGCGTAATTCTGCCAAGCAAGGCTGGAGTCCTCTACTCCATGGAGACTAGAAGTTAGCAAAATTATTTGTTTTGTTTTTCTAATTGGCCATTGCCATGTTAAGTTTTCAGCTTGGTGACTGACTACTCCTCTAGGCTACAGCACAGTGATACAAGAAGAGGCCACCTGGAGAGGAAAAGACTGAATGGACTTGGAGCAGGTTATTATTATTTACTATTTATGCAGCACCGTACATAACATGGAGTTTTTAGTAAGTAGCAAAGCAATAAGTAGCTCCCTGCTCTGAGCTATTGTGGCTCAAGCTGACATAATGCAAAACTACGCTCATCTATTTATTTTTTCGTTTCCGCTATTGTGTGACAGGGTACCACATGCCAGAGCATCCTCTTGTATCCGATTCAACAAGATGGTAATAGTCTGCTAGTGTTGTTGGCCAGTGAGAATTTTTTTTCAGTTTGCATGTCGGGGCTGACAGCTCTGGGCTAGGGACCTACTGTACACACACAGTGAAAGACTGCAATAGCTCCAGAGTCCTCTGGATCTGGGAGCAGAGAAAGGCACAGAAGCAACAATCAGAAGGGAAACTAACAGCAACAACAGTATGGTTTCCTCAGTGCAATGTCTCATGTTCTCAGCTGACATGTGCAAGTGAGGTCTGCAATGTCAAGTGTGAGTCCAATGGATTTTTTTTTTGGACACGCTTTACTGTGTGCTAGAAATTTGTAACATAAGTATATGTATATGTAGACGTGGATGCATTTGTGTGCTTCATAAGTACATGCATTACCTACGCACATAAACAATTATTGCATGTGTTTCTACCTGGGCACCATTTGGGCAGGATTGTGTAATGGAGAAGATCGAGCCTTGAACCTGCATTTTGATTCACAGGGCAGCTGGATTGTCCCATGAGCCATCATCTAAGAGCAAACTGGTGACATTTGTGGAAGAGCATCAGGACCTGAGGTGGTCCCAAAGACCAGAACTTCAGCCACATATTGAGATACCAGCACCACGTCATCCATCTTGGTGACACAGAGCTAGTCTGAGCCACAGCCATGGCGAAATTCAATAATGGCATGCAGATGCTACTTTCCATCTCAGATTTTTGCCTGTTACTGTTTTGGCCCTCATTTTAGGGGAATAATTCTTCTCTGCGCTTGCAAAGCAGTTTCCTTATGCTTCAAAATTCTTCATTGTTATGAAATTCAAAAAACTTGACAACAGGTAGCTTGTCAGCACATTACAAGTCTTTCATCTCCAGATAAACATTGACTTCTCATCCTTACCTGGTCTCTATCTCTACCTGTTTGTCTTTTATTAACTACTCAGTCTATTAGATTTCCAGGACTGTAACTTTCTTTTTATTTGACGTTTGTACAGCATCTTGCACAAAGACTTTGTCCCAAAGTTGGTATTCTGAGTTAGTGCAGATAATTTCTCTATTTTATCTGTAATACAAGGGATAAAAAATGATTTGCCTCAAGGCATTTATTGATATTGAAGTTTTCTTATGATACAGTTTCTCACTGTTTCTCCACAGCAGACATGTATTGGTAAACTCCAAATGTTGCAGGTAAATTAATTGGCATTACAATGGAGTTGCTCTTTCCAGTTCTGGTCTTGCCAGCAGATAGAGGAGCTGTGTGTATTTCCTGATGTGTTTTTTTGGAGATAACTGGGAAATAACCTTTTTTTCCGCTTCAGTGTCAGTGAAATAATTCCCCAATTTCACCAGTTTTGGTTTATGGAAAAAACAAAATCAGGGTTTGTGGTATCAAATAATAAAATTTGGGGTGAAGTGTTAAATATTTGTTTTGAAAGCATGTTATGTGTTTTCAGGCACTTGAAGGCACAAACTTTTTCTTTTGATATACTTTTAGACATGGGACTTTTTTTCCTATGCATCTCCGATGATATACCCCCCCCAAAGTGCTCTTATCAGCCCTGCACAAGAAGTGGGTCCCTCCAAATGGCGCTGCAGTACCTCTGGGTAGCTGCAGCTCAGTGGCGAGTTCCCCCACTCCCCTTCCACCGTGGCCAGACAACTTCTGCTGCGAGGCATCGCCTTTGCTCAGCTTTCTACCCAAAACTCGTTTTTTAGAAGGATATTTTCAGCCAGGTTTATCTCTTTTAAAAGCTTTCTGCTGAGCTATCCAATGTGGATTTTTGAGTCTGCCTAAAATTCTGTCTTGGGATATCCCTGCCTTCAAACTCTAAGTCTGGAGAGGGAGACAGCACGAGAGAAGGATTTGGCCCCAGAGACTTAGGCAGATATTCAATCAATCCCTTTTTTCTTTTCTTTCATTTTGCTGCTCTTGCTTGCTGAGTAAATTGAGCTGAAGATTGTCTGATCAGAGCAGACTCAAAAGTACTAAGCCCACTCTGCTCATGGCAGTAAGATTCAAATTTCCATAACCAACCTTCTAGCATAAGGGTCCAGACCCTAAGTAAGAGTGGTTCTGGCAACGAAATCATTAAATTTTAAGGAATTTTTATCAATAAGGATATTCAATTGTTTCTTTCTATTTCTTGGTTTTTTTGGCTTTTTCCTCAAACAAAGTCGAAGAATCTTAAAGATGAAAGTCTTGTGAAATTCTAGTCAATTTTGTAAGAAACATGATAAGATCACAAAAAGGGTTATTCGGAGGATGAGGTTTCAATTTTGTTCTACTATTGAGATACAGAGCATCAGAGCAGACTGTTTGGCTCTATTTCCTTTCCTTTAACAGGGGTTTCTTGTAGGTGAGGTGTCTGCTTAGCTCTTAGATTAGACTGAAGGTATCAGCCTGTTTCTGACTGATGTTCAAGGAAAAAAACATGCAGCTTTTCAGCCCTTTGCATCAGACTTAAATTCAGAGTCAGCAGTAAAAGAGAGATGTTCAGAAAGCTGAGAAAAGATGCTGCACACCTAATTGCAACATTACCCAGTGAAATATTAGCAAATTTATTGGGCTTTTTCTATTTAAAAAAAATTAAAGGAAGTTCATTATGCTCTGTAATCCTGCTTAAATATTCATCATGTTGTTAATGAACCACATTCATTTTTAAAATGTTCAACCTGAGATGCCATCTAACATGATTTGATAATAATATAATTTCTGTATAACCGTAAAAGGGACAAGAACAGTAAAAATAATTGTATCTCTAAACATCCTACCCAGTTTTCTCCTGACTAATGAGCAGCTGTTTTTCATTAGCAACATCATTTTATCTCCAGCCTATCAACCTGCACAGCTGGGCATATTAGAAAGAGCTCAGTGCACCATGGAACGTATGTTTCCTAAATTGCAGAAACAAATGAGAATGAGGTATTGGAGCTTTTTAAAAAAATGGTTCGGGGCTGATTTCTCTCACACTCTATTATTCACCATGGTGTAATATCTGGAGGCTTGATTTGGGAATGGGATATTACTGCTCTGTCTGCTGTAGAAATACAGAAAAGATAGTTCCTACCTTGCAGAGCTTGCACTACCAAGAGCAGAAACTGAGTCACAGGGAGCTGAAACCCTTTGCTCAAGGTTATGCAGCAAGTACGGAGCAGCAGCTAAAGCAGAAATTGTTGCGTCTGCCTTTCCCAGGCCTCTAACGTGTCCACCACTCTATATTAACCAGCAATTCAGTTGAAAGAAGACTAATGGGTGAGTTTGGATTTTGAACGGTGTAAAATAAAACAGAGCCTGGTCCTAAATATTTCTTTGTCATCTTGCAACTTTCCAGGGAGTTACAACTGAAGTCCAATAGATACCAACGGAGTAAGATTTTTGGTAGTCCTCATAGTCTAATTTGGCTCTTGTCTTGCAAAATACAGAAACAAAGCCTAAGGTCAACTTCAGATGAGAAAATATAATTTTGAAAAAAAGAAGTTAGGAGATCCTACATCAGTCTTATTTATTTTATTTATATCTGATTTATTTTTCCTTTGCCTCCCTCAGTAACTGTAATGGTGCAGGCTATTCCAAAGAAGGCCACAAGGCATGTTGTGCTCATTGGTAGACTGATCTTAAAGGCAGGATGTCCAGTTCAAAGGTCTCCTTGTCTTTCTTGCTGCCTTCAGTCCAAATCAGCTCAACCCCCCCCATTTTTTCACAGTTGTCCACAGATTGAAAATACCAGGTGAAATATGCTCTTGAAAACATGAAATAGTAATAATAATAATAATAATAATAATAATAATAATAATAATAATACCCCTCGACAAACAAACTCTGTCTGGTGTTTCGGCAGTGGATATTACAGTGGCAGAAAGGGAACTGGCAAGAACACAAGTTTTCGTGGAGCAGTTGCCTTCAAATTTTGCAGCAATGCAAGCAGGAAAGATTCAGGGTGGACTCCATTGTACGTACCTTATTAGGAAAGATCATAGAAACCCTGTTTGTTGGTTAAAACATTGTGAAATCCTGTTATTTAGATGGTTTGAGTAGTTTGCTGTAGTTGATTTTGGTAGTAGCAAAGTGCAGAATTAAGCTGTAATAATACTAAGCCCATGGTAATATGATGTTAAGTGCTGACGTATGTTTGATTTCTGTAACCAACAGGCACTACACGTGGATGTATTAACCAGTGGCTAAGTGATGCTTAAAAAATGAGTATGTTAAATAAATCAAATAAGGTAGAAAAAGAACAGTCTCTGATGTTTTCCTCAGATGTTGTCTCTGGATACTCAATCTGGCCACTGCTGTACAAGGTAATAAAAAATATTTTTACAAGTACATTAACAGCAAAAAGAGAGCCAGGGAGAATCTCCCTCCTCTGGTGGATGCGGGGGGGAACATTGTCACCAAGGACGACAAAAAGGCTGAGGTACTTAATGCCTTCTTTGCCTCAGTCTCTAATAGTCAGACCAGTTATCCCCAGGGTACTCAGCCCCCTGAGGTGGAAGACAGGGACAGAGAGCAGAATAAACCCCCCACAGTCCAGGAGGAAGCGGTCAGCGACCTGCTGCTCCACCTGGACGCTCACAAGTCTATGGGGCCGGATGGGATCCATCCGAGAGTGCTGAGGGAGCTGGCGGAGGAGCTTGCCAAGCC
>WAAD01020526.1:26855-41419 GCA_013389945.1 Fregata magnificens
TGAGGAGCGGCTGAGAGAACTGGGGCTGTTTAGTTTGGTGAAGAGGAGGCTGAGGGGAGACCTTATTGCTCTCTACAACTACCTGAAAGGAGGTTGTAGGGAAGTGGGTGTTGGACTCTTCTCCCAAGAAACTAGTGATAGGACAAGAGGAGATGGCCTCAAGTTGTGTCAGGGGAGGTTTAGATTGGACATCAGGAAGAATTTCTTTACCGAAAGAGTGGTTAGGCATTGGAACAGGCTGCCCAGAGAGGTGGTGGAGTCGTCAACCCTGGAGGCGTTCAAAAAAGGTGTAGACGTGGCACACCAGGGCCTAGTTTAGGAGTCATGGTGGTGTTAGTTGGTGGTTGGACTTGATGATCTTAGAGGTCTTTTCCAACCTTAATGATTCTATGATTCTATGATTCTATGATATCATGATATCCTGCTTTTACCAGGCTGTTAGGAGAAACAAATTGTACAACTGTTTTAGATTTTAACCATAAAATATAGCAATTCCTTTTTGAGGTATCAATTGATGATTTTCTGTAACAAGTGCTGTGTGACTGGCAGCAGCATATGTTGCAGTGGTAACTTGCTTTTGCTGGGGTCTTTTTCATGTCAGCTGAATCTGACATGAACCCCCCAAATTCTCCATTGTGATAAAGAAAAAATTGTTTAATTCCCTTAAAATGTCATATTGTACCTCAGCCCTAGTATAGGACAGTATCCGTGAGGAGCACTTCTAGCTGTTCCTTCGCCTATGCATGCCTCAGGTTCCCTGTTTTTAAATTAGCAAACATATCTTCATTTGATACATAGAGCTGTTGTGAGTCACTAGCGCTTGGAAAAGATCTGCACTCTCAACTCTTACAAGAGAAAATTGCTGCCACCATAGGAAAAGAAACAATAAAACAGTATGGTGGATTAAGTCCATAGCTGCTCTCAAATGTACCCTACTTGGGAATCTGGCTTCTTATTTGGAAATTCATAAAGTATTGGCTGAACACGAAAAAGCCTGCTGTGTGGAAGGACCTTGTTTTTCTTAAATTGCATGACCTGTCTGGAAATGCCAATTCAGGTAGGCTCCCACCTCAGCCCAAGGAATGCCTGGTCTCCCACAGTATGTCCAGAAAAACTGTACTCTATTCCCTGGAAATTGATGGGTATCAGTAAATATCCCTCCACTCCTGGGACTTCCAAGCTGCACATGTAGGAGCAGAAAAACCTCCCGACACTAATGGTGGAGCATCTATCGAAATGTTCACGCTAAGACTTAAGGAAATGCTGCATGATTCTCCTTCCAACATGTAGATAATCCTTGTTAACTGCCTCCAAGCAGTCTTATTGTATCTTGTCTTCCAAAGGAAGAATTTTCTCTGTCCTGGGAACTAAACTGGGATCCAAACAATCCTTGTGAAGACAGTGGTTTAATAGCAGACGGTTTGCATTGAATGAAATGAAATAGCGGGATAGTCAAATAAAGCCACCTCCTGTCAGCATGGACATGATTCTGCTGTAGAAAACAACATTGGAGGGAATCACTGGGACTCAGAAGTTTAGATTACAGAATTAATCCTTTGCTTAGAAGGAACCTCTGGATATCCCTAGTCATGTTTAAAACAGGATTGTAACCAATGCTAAATGTGATCAGCGGTGGCCTGGTCCAGATGAGTCCTGAAAACCTCCAAGGGTACACATTCCACTATCCCTCTAGCAACCTGTTTCGGCATTGCCTTTTCTCCTCATAAAGAAGTTTTTATTTCCTTATGTGCAACATCAACCTTCCAGGCTGCCCAGAAAGCCTCCCAACATACCCCAGTATGTGTTTTCATGTGATCACAATGAGAGCACACTGTTGGCTCGCAGTCAACCTCACGTGCACTGTAACCACCACATACTTCTCTGCAGGGCTGCTACACCAGCAGTTGATTCCCAGTCTGTTCGTGTGCATGGGTGTACTGGTTTTGGCTGGGATAGAGTTAATATTCTTTATAGTAGCTTGTATGGGATTACGTTTTGGATTTGTGATGAAAACAGCGTTGGTAATACAGGGATGTTTTCGTTATTGCTGAGCAGTGCTTACACAGAGTCAAGGCCTTTTCTGCTTCTCACGCTGCCCTGCCAGTGAGCAGGCTGGATGTGCACAAGAAGGGGACACAGCCAGGACAGCTGACCCCAACTGACCAAAGGGATAATTCCATACCATATGACATCATGCTCAGCAATAAAGCTGGTGGAAAGAAGGAGAAAGGCGGTATGTTCAGCGTTATGGCATTTGTCTTCCCAAGGCACCATGAATGAAGTTACATGATGGAGCCCTGCTTTCTTGGAGATGGCTGAACACCTGCCTGCCAATGGGAAGTAGTGAATTAATTCCTCGTTTTGCTTTGCTTGTGTCCGTGCCTTTTGCTTTACCTGTTAAACTGTCTTTATCTCAACCCATAACTTTACACACTTCTGCCCTTCTGATTCTTCCCCCATCCCACTGGAGGGGATTGAGTGAGTGGCTATGTGGGGCTTAGCTGTCTACTGTGGTTAAACCACAGCGTGGTTGTCACACCTGGGTGTAGAGCGGTTCTCCTTTCTGAACCTTAAAAAGTTTGTCTTGGCCGAATTCTCAAATTTTTCAAGCTCCTTTATGATTGAAACCCTATTTGGTGAGTCAATCGTTCCCCCTAATTTAATATCATCTAAAAAGTTGTTGAGGGCGTATCTGGTGCTTTCGTCTTGATTAGTGATAAAGATACTGAACAATATTTCCTCCAGTAACAACTCTTGGGATATGATGATTGTTGCAAGATAAGACCTTGCATGGAGTCAGATGTAGGTAGGGAGGATGCCTTCCCTGTCCCTCCTGCAGAGTAAAGTGCCTTTACTTTTAATTACAGTGACAAAGCAAGGCATTATTCTGCAATATTTTGTTCCAGAATAAATACTCTAGTCAACCTCCCTATTAAAAAAAAAGATCTCTACTTCTCAGTAACCCCTCTTGCTGGTTGCTTGTTTATTACAGCTCAGTGTGTGAAGTTAAGGTCTCATTATTTACTTAATCATTACTTGGTATTCCTATATTTAAAGATAAATAAAGAAGACCTTGAAATAGGTCTTGTGCTTTCACTCAAAAGTATAATGTACTTGTCTCCCTGTATACTCCCTGCTGTAGGAAAGCAATCAAAATCTTATTATACGGAGTTAACTACCAGCTGCCAGCTTCGTTGACCGTGTTTGTTTGGAAATTAAAAGGCAGGCCATGGCAGAGCTGAACTGAATAACCTGGTAGCACAGAGAGAGAGAATAGAGGTGCTCTGCTTATTTACAGAACGTCAGGCAGATTACACCCCACTTAGGCACTGATTTTGGATGGATGTAGCGTTTGAAATTGGGAGACAAATGCAGAAATTTTATATTTGCATGTGCTTTGAAAGAACAGCACGATTTTGTTTTGTTTTCCTTTTTTTCCAAAAGACTCATGAAGCTTGGTTTATGCTGGGCTTTATTAGCACCCACTAGCATATTTATAGATCTATATATACATTCTGCTGCTAGACAGCAATAGTTAAAGCAATTACCATACTTATATTTTCAGGAGTGCCACAGAGTATTGCACACAGCTCTGTTAAACACTGGCACCCAGAAAGATACAATACTGTGTTTTGAGAATGGGCAACTGATGATGTAAAAAGAAGAACAGATTTAAGGAGGTAATTTATCATAGCAAAGCAGAATAGTAAAAAGCACCAATAAATTAACCATGAAGTAAGAAATTACCTTCTGTATTTTGTGGGAAAGAAGGAGGAGGAAGTTACATTGATTTACATCAGAGAATCCACAGCTTCTCTCAAATGGAAATCTAAGTGCTATGATGAACCATGTATTATTTTCAGGTAGAAATGTATCCATTCTGCCCAGTAGTAGTTAACACTTTGTTCACCTTGTCTCATGCCATTTCGCTTTGGATATGGTCTGTGTGCCATATCATGGCACATTCTTTCATGAGAGATAGTCTTCATGTCTCAGGGCTTGTGCCGACTCCAGACACTGATACACTCAGTTTCAGCACTGAATACATCAGTGTCTTAGAATCACAGAATCATAGACTATGCTGAGTTAGAAGGGACCCACAAGGATCATCGAGTCCAGCTCCTGACCCTGTATAGGACAACCCCAAAATTCACACCATGTGTTTGAGAACATTGTCCAAATGCTCCTTGAATATTGTCAGGCTTGGTGCCATGACTACCTCCCTGGGGAGCCTGTTCCAGTGCTCCACCACCCTCTGGGTAAAGAACCTTTGCCTAATGTCCAACCTAAACCTCCCCTGGCACATCTTCCTGCCATTCCCTTGGGTCCTGTCACTGGTCACCAGGGAGAAGAGATCAGCGTCTGCCCCTCCTCTTCCCCTTGTGAGGAAGCTGTAGACCGCGACGAGGTTTCCCCTCAGTCTCGTCTTCTCCAGGCTGAACAGACCAAGTGACTTCAGCCGCTCCTCATACGGCTTCCCCTCTAAATCCTTCACCGTCTTCGTGGCTCTCCTCTGGACACTCTCTAGTAGCTTTGTATCCTTAATATACTGTGGTGCCCAAAACTGCACACAGCACTCAAGGTGAGGCCGCAATTCTCTCATTATTCACATAAGTCAGGGTTATGTCCATGGAACTGGTATGAGGAAAAGAGCATTAAGAATCTTCTTTTTGGTGTAGGCCAGCACTACTCTTTGGCAGTACTGCACAGAGACCTTCCTGGTCCATCCCTGTCCCAGGAGCTGGCTGCAGTCACCAATCCCTACAGGAGATTAATTTGACTAAAGTGGTGCAGGTTAAAGCGGTGAGGTAAACCAACTCATATAATTTAATTCTTTCTCCTCCCTTTTTTAAATTTCCCATTTCATTTACCATAGAGCAACAGGAGCTGGAGCTGGAGCAGACCTATACAGGCAATAATTCCACCCTGCGCCGCTGTAAATTGCTTTCTGCCCATCAGTCCTTTCCTCTCTGCACTCACATTCATCCTATTAACTGTGGACTTCAACATATGAGCTGGAATCTGATTCCCTTTTTGGTCAGAGAGGTCTAAGTATTACAGCTAAGGTGCAATGAGATATAATGTGTCCTGTTTTAAAGTTGATGTGCAAAACAGTTCAGCTGAATTGCACCCTGAAAGGGTGTATTTGTCTCCGTTGCTTTATAAAATAAACCTGGGATCACTAGGCTGAATGTAAATATCTGTATTATATACATGTGAGGTTACGTTACAGTTTAACTTGTAATGTCAGCTTTTTCCATCAAAAGTATCCTCTCCTTATATCTGCTTCTCTCCAGACTACTTGGGTCAGTGGCAGCGGGGGGCATTTGCCATCTCACAAGACTTATCAGTTGGCAAGGTCAAGAGTTCGGTGAACGTACTCCAAGATGACAGGCACCATTTGGAGAAAGAAAAACTGTCTCATTTTGCTTAAGTGAAGTGGAGGAGAGGAAGATGTCTCACACCTAAAGATAGAGGGAGGGAGGTGAAGCAGTGCATCACAGAATAAAATCTTTCTGGAGTAGCATTTCTCCTAAAAATCTCTGAATATTTTCCAACCAAGACTCAGAATACCAGCTAAATCCTCTTTATAACTCCCACGCTTATTTCTTCTTTTAGATGAGTAAAAACTTCTGTACAGGTAAAACTCAATGATTAAAAATTACAAATGTACTGAATATGCATACTTTGATGCAAACACTTTTGTGGTAAAAAGCCAGGTGTTATATTAAACAGAGTTTTAATCTGATCCCCATGGAAATATTCCCTCTAGAAATCTGGCAAATCTTTCATTTTACAGAAATTTGTGAATTCTGGGGAATTACAGGGTTGCAACAACTGCATTCAAATGCTAATACAACTTTTGTTAAAGCTGTGGAATTGCCTCCTGCTTGACAAGTTTATATGGAGACCAATTTTCTTCTGACCTTTCAGCGTTCCTGACAATAGCTGAGTACAAGACTCCAAACTTCAACACTGGTAGGCCTTGTCTGATGATATTTAATTGGCAGTGATGTCTGCTCAGTCTTGGCTGGAAGCGTTGATCATATACATATATGAGGGCTGAAATTGCCAATTAATCTACTCATTACTAGAGATAATTCTGTCCTTTTGCTTTCACCATGTATGTATTTTATAGCTATACCTACCAGAAGAACAATTGCCTTAAGCAGCAATATGATGGCTCCATAAACGATCTTTCTAAATGGATTATATTAAAAAGCAGGCTTATTTATGATCACTTCTTATGCCACGTTGCCTGCATGGCTTGCTTAGCTTCACAGAAACTCAATTTTCATGAGGGAAAGATTATATTTAAAAAATATTTTTAAAAGATGTTCAGAATTGGAGCAGATTTTCCCGTAATAGTTTTAGGGAAAGTTCTTCCGGAGGGTGTGTAATGAAGCCCATTCATTAACAGACCGCTCACTGTCACAGAAGTGCATGAATGGGGCAGTGCATGCGTACGTGCCAAGAGTCTGAGGACTAAGTCCAGTCCGACAGTCAGTCTCTGAAGTTAGAAGAGAATTGTCAAAAAATGATCAGAGAATAACTGTGCAGTTTTCAGGGAGCCTGAGACATGAAGTGCTAGGTATGAACTGCCACTTCCAGTAATGCAAATGCTATCATCTTCCATCAGCTTTTACTAGTGCATGAGGTGGTGTTCACTACGGAAGCACGCGAGATTAGCTGGGAGGTGGCAGAATGGGATAGAAATAGAACAAGAGCTTAAACTCACAATCAATGTTTTTAATGGTGTGTTAACTTCTCGCACTTCTGCTAATCTCAGTAACTGGCTGTGCAGGCAGTCACAATGCCAGGCAAAGGCAGGAAGATCCATCTTAGCTTAAATCCCTTTCACCATGGGCTAAATGAGTTCACATTAGCTCACAGTTACCTTTGGAGAGTATCTGCTAAACAATGGCAGTTTGGTGGTGGATTTAAGTGCCCTATTTTCTTTTTTCTGTTTTCCCTTCTCTGCCTTGTCAGTGATTCAAAGCTGAGACTGGCGGAGGAGGGGGAAGGAGGCAAAGGAAAGCTAAGTACCACGATGTTATCTCTTGAAAAGTTTGGAAATGCTGTCATAAGTAGGGGCACTTTTCAACGACCTCTTATTTGCTCTCTTTGGGTTTTGGTCCCTAATCACTTGTCAGTAAAAATGATCAAAATTCAGCACGTACCATGGATCTGATTGCAGCATCAACTGTGGAGCTGGAACTGATTGCGAAATCATCATGAAAGCCTGAATGGAGACTGACCTGCCACCGTCATGAAGGCTCTGACCTGCAGATTGTGGAAATCATTTGGAGGGAGATCACATTTTTGAAGAGTTAGTCAGAGAGGTCACCATTATACCCCCTCTTCATCAGTCCTGCTTTGCGCTTGTCTGTATGATTCCCCGTCACGGCTGACCAGAATGTAAAATTAGTGATATCCAACCAGTGACATTCAAAGGGAGCCCACAGCAGCCAAAATCAACCAACCAATAAAAAAAGATGTTCAAGCACATCCCCACACATGCAAATAGAGGGCAGAAATGCATGCTAAATAAGAGAAAAAGACTCCTTTTTTGGTTGGAAGTGAAAGTAATTTGCCATTAAAGTTTAACTAAATAAGATTATTTTAAGGCTTTTTCTTTTCATTTATTTAAAAAAAAAAAAAAAGAAAAAAGAAAAAGATCATTTGGGGTTTTTTTTGTTTGTTTGGAGTTTTGGGGGGTTTTTTTGATTGGAAGTGTCTGACAAACACTGGTCTTGCTCGTTTCTGAAGTCAGTCACTTGGAGGGAGTTCCAGGCTTTTGAAAGAGCTGGTTTTCCTCGGCAGTTTTGATCTCCATTTCACAGACTGAAGCACAGACTCTGCAGTCACACAGATTGCGTGGGAAGGTGAAGCACTTACTGAACCAGTGGAGGAACTGCTCTTCCTGGTGCAGATGTGCACATATTGTCTACCTTATTCTTAGATATGCTTATAAAGGCTTGCACATGCTTTTTAACTAAAAGCTCAGATGGGTGAAACTTGTCTGCTTTTAGCAGTAGTTTAGCAGGCTTAAAAAAAATCAGTTTTACTGTTGCAACTCAAGTGACAGATGGTAAAAGAGCAGGAGGGTTAGCAGGAAGAATATTGTAGGAGTCTGTGCAGATATAAATACTTAGCTAATAAATAAGGTGGAGGTAATAATGCTTGTGAATATAAAAAAACCCTCACAAACCTAGAAACAAGCTTGTTAATATCTCTCTTCTTTTTAATAATGATGCCTAAATCTAGCAGAGCACTTTTTGTAAGTATATTTGATGGAGGAATCACTATGCGTTCCCATGGTTTTAGGTTTTCTTTTTCAGGGCAGGACCATGCATTTAAAAAAGAAACCTTTACGTTGTTGCTATGCAAACACTACACTGTGTTATTACATCTCCAGAAAGTAGCAGAAGAATATTGCAAGAAAGTCAATATCCTGATAAGATAAATGTTCCCTTTCTTTGGCCTTTCACTCAAATGCAATGCTGCAGTAATACTTAAATCTGATGAATTCTCTGGAGGCCAGGCTGCAAAATTTCCAGTGTGCATGTCATTTATGTAAAAAAATTACCCACTAATATCCTACCCACAGCTGTATTCAGACCCAAACTCCAACCTTGTGATATAAAGGTTCACTCCCAAGCAGCAAATATTAGTTCATGTTTGATAGGATTTTGTTCCAAGTGGTTGGGAAACATCCCTTGCTAAAAAAGGATCAAAGGTCCTTCTTAACTGTTGCATTTACACTGGGCTATGCAACTGCGGACTGTTGTTTCTGTATACAGCAGCCCACAAGGCAGTGATGTAGTTGCTGCCGTATCCATCATCTTGGGTTTCCCCTGCCATCTGTACTGAAATATGTGCAGTGCCAGTTAGCAGCTGGTTCTGGCCAAATCCTTATGCCCTTTTTCCATAGCCCAGTTCAGCTGAAAGAGAAAATTAATGATACCAGCTTATACAGCTTTTCCACTAGCTTATGTATCAGACATTTATAATACTGTATGTGTGACTCTTGCTTGTGAGGCGGGTGCCTTGTTAAAGTTCCTGGGATGGAAGATCACTGTCTGAATAGGGACTGTTTAAGCAAATGAAGCTGAACCCTATCTTCATTTGGTCTCAGTTGAATTATTGTATCTTTAAGCCTGCTCAGATGAGAAAAATATTTAGCCTGCAGATTGGCTCAAATTCTTAATTATCAGAAATGTAGAACAGCAGTTGATGTACAGAGCATCCATACTGAGAAATTGATTTAGCACAGACACAGAAAAACAGTTTCAAACGTAATCATAGGATAGTGCTTCCAGCAACCTTTTATAACTGGAATTCAATGGAAACTGGAGCATTTCCTCCTTTTCCCCTTTATAACATGAAGGGCTGTGTCATACCATGTTTGTGATCATACAGCATTATACTATATCATAATGTTTGTGCCAGGGCAGCATGTCACAAAATGTGTCACCAATTAGCCCAGACACTAATTACATTTTTTCTCTTGCTTTGCACAGGGGCAATAACCAGGCCATGAAGAGCAACATCCCACCCTGGTTTAGGAGTTAGTGAAAGCAATGAATGAGATTGGTTCCATAGCCAATCTTCTTCGATTTACTTCATTAACCAATGAACTAATTAGATTCCTTTCTTCTAAAAACACTTTCTGAGAGTCTTATTCTGGCAGTTACAAAGCCCGTCATGAATTTTTCAGTGCCTCTTTAACCCATTTAATAATGGATTAACATTGAAATGGTCAAAAAGAATAACCAGTGCTTAAATAATAAATATTGAGAAAAAACTCATCAGCCCCAAAACTTTAAAGCTTATGTTTCATCCAACTCTTATTTTTTTTCTTGCAAGGCAAATGTTTTCACTGTGAGGTGTTTATTTCTTTTTCACATTCCTCTGAAGTGTCTATTCAGACACATCATCAGAGTTGTTGGCCTGCTTATCTGAGTTTAAGTGGCAGCTGTTTTCCTGGAAAAAAGAAAAGATTGTAAAAATTAGAAATGGAACTTAAGCTTCTAAACCTCTGTGTTTAGATCAACTCTCTTTTCAAACAGGCTACATCTTGCCAGTCCTGAATGACCTACTCATGAACATGATACTTCCAGGGATGGCATCCCAAGGGCCATCCTATACAGTGAGTTAATGTTAGGAAGTTGTTCTTGGATGTCATTGCTTTTGCGATCTCAGCAGTTCTAAAGGCAAGACAAGAGCATCAATTTCTCTCAGCTGAAAGCTAGGGCAAGACACAGCTTTGGTATGGCTGGAGAGGCTTGTTCAACCCTGAAGCCAAAACACACAGTCTGGGAGCTTTCTGCTTAGAGGAATTCAGAAGAGAGACCTCAAAGCATGAATAGCCCCCTCACATCCCAGTTGAATACTGGTAGACTGTGAATTCACTGTAGGATACACAGTGGCATTTAACCCAAGAAGACAGTCCTTACCATCTTGCTTTTCTCCTTTATGATATTTACAGTGATCGATATCACCATGCATATGTCTTTAGGCATATTCCATCTCTATAACTGGCAAACATGTTTCCAAAGACACCTTCTAATCCAACCCCAACATGATCATTAGGCAAAGACACATTTAGTCATGTTGCTGTCTGTTCAGCGAGACAGCTGTGAAGTAAGATGATAGAATATATAACAATCCAAATAAATACATAGGGCAATGTCTTTTACTGGAGGTGGTGAACACATGGGAAAGTCTAACATCACCCAGCCCCCTGTTTCTCAACTTTATTGATCCAGGTAGTATCTGTTTCATTGGTGAATAAACAACATATAACACTTTTTTTTTTTTTTTCTGGAGAGTTTTGGAGTTACTTTTACTTTCTGCATTTTAACTAAATTAACTGCCTGCAGATAATGAACATCAGAACATGACTGGTTTGTTGTATGTTATGCATTGCAGCCCAAGGAAGAAAAATAGCACTTGAATGCATTTTTACAGCCATCCACATATTAATCTCTCCGATAATTTCTGCACAACATTCCTGTGATTTACTACAAGAGCCATTCTATTGCTTTGCTTCTCATCCTACAAGCAGTCTGTCTTGAGCAAATTTCGTTTCACAAAGGCTGCGAGACGCATAAAGTCTTGGATACCTTCCCAAACTTAAATCATCTCTTCAGAGAGACTGTGAAATAAAATTTCTCTTTCTTTCTGTATTTTTAATAAACAATTTAGATCTTTCATCTGAGCTGCATATAAATTCAAGAGTGAATGTCATGGCCTTGATTCCCAAAACTTACTGGAAGATGAACAATTATCACTGCTTTCTAAGTTCATGTCTTTCTCTAGGACAAGCTCTTTTGGCTGCTGTTTCTCCTGTGACATTCTCTCTATTTCTCCTATATCATTGATCTGATATTGGCTTAATGAAATAGTAGGATGTCAATAAGAGAACAAAAACAAATTCTCTGAAACCCAGTGCTACATCTAATTTAAAGCTGTGTCATTGAAAACAAACCTCTCTGAACACAGTCCAGCAACATTTCTATGTAAAGAAGAAACACCCCAGTACATAGGAAATCTCTAAGCATGGTGAACATACAGAATATAGGCTCAGAAATTTCCTTCTTCTAAGTGCTTGGGTGACTGCATCAAGAGCTTTTCCCATTGAATTCAAAGCACTGATGTCAACTTCTAAAGAGCACCTGGCCTCTCTGAACCTCAGTGCCGCTGCTCTAGGAAAAAACTAGTAACATTTCCTTTCCTCTTCCGAGTAAAATCTGAAGTTTTTGATACAACACTAGAGGATTTATTTGTTCCTAAGCCAAGTGGATAAACTTTGGATCTATGCTAAACCACTAAGGAATGGTCAGAAACTTGGCGGTATGGCATAAAATACATCATGGAGAAACGGCAATAGAAATCATGTAATAAGAACTTGGTTTCAAGGTGCTAATTGCAGTATTGCAGAATCCACTCTATAGTTAAGTAAGTCAGTGGTTACTATGAAGCATCCAGTGGAGTGTTTCAGTTGCCTTAGCCAAAGGTTTTGAATTGCCGCCTTGACTTCTTTTTAAAAACAATAGATAAATAAATGCAATTGTGATACAATCAGATAAATCACAATAAGAAAATTACCTTTGAGTTTCTCTTTGGGATTCCCTAAAGGCCAGTTTGGTCATATTTTACCATACAGATTTCTTTTGTGGAACATTAGCACTTCTAATGATTGTAGCTTAGCAAAAGTGAAGAGGAGGTTTCAAGGCAATTTCTCTAAGATTGTTAGAAGCGTCATCTGGAAACTGCAGGCTGCGAACTGCTCTCAGCTACACTGAGCCCAGACGAAAAACTTGCCGTTTCCTGAAGAGAAAAGCACTCTTGTTACCATGCACAATGTATCAAAAATGATACACCATCCAGGCAAACCTAGCAACCATCCAAGTCTGCTAATGAATGCCATGATAGTGAAACGATCTGGCTGTGTCTCAGCATGCACATAGTGTTGTCAGTGGATTCCCCACCATTTAAACCGATTCCATCAGGTGATGCCTTTTGGGTTTTTTTAAATCACTCCGCACAAAATTGAAGCCTGTTTAGCAGAGTAAAACAAAAATGCTACATAGCAATTAACAGGCTTACCTTTTCTGTGGGAAGACTGGAGCAAGAAGCTTCTGATACTCTTGCATTGTATATTTCAGCACTGTGGGTAGCAAATATCCAACGATGATAATCAGCCTGTTGTAAGGAGTTCCTCACCTGGCATGGATGGCATGAATTTTTACACTACTTGAATCTGATAGCTTAAAGCTAAGACCTTATTATTACAGTTGTATTTCTAAAAGTGCTCAAAACCTGAGGAATGAGATTCATCCCTTGCCCTCAAGCAAAAGGACTCTGGAGTCTCTGAAACCCTGTTTTGCTCTTTGTTGTGCTCAGGTAAATTTTTCTCCCTGGAATTTGGAAGGATGTTGCTGGATAGAAATGGAGTTATGTTTTGGGGAACAGATTTTAGTACCATGGCTCTATTTACATGACTCTGTGACTATCAGAATGATAGGAGAAGCACAACGATCAATAGTGCTGCATGAGAATCGTAATATCACAGTATCAGTATTACAGATATCAGTCTGTACTATCAAATATAGTGAACTTTAATGCCCCACTGCTTAGTCGTACAAAACGTTCCTTATGCTAACTGTTAAGAGGTCAGATCAATCCAGCTTTTAGTGTTGTCATGTGTGTAACCATCTGGCATTGGGACAAGTGCCAAAACATGACTTGCATATTCCCTGGATTGGGGAACAGACATGTTTGACTGTGAGTTGAGCCAAATTTTTTTGATATGTACAAATATTGCTTCTCCCTATAGCTTGGAGAACACAAGTTTTCATAGACTCAGTCCTCATCCCCTGCATTCTGCCCCTACTCCGAGCAGTAAAAAGTCTTTATGTTTGGCAGGTCAGTAAAAACCAGAGCATGATCCTGTTTATTTTATAGCTAACTTCATTAGCAAGAAACAGCAAGGACTGAAATACAGGGCTGTAAAAACCCAGCTTAGGTTTGTAATGTAATGTAATTCAAGTAATTAGTCCACTTAAACTTTTTAATGTGGTCTCTTGGTTTCCAAAGTGCTGAAATGTTTTTTAATGACTGTTCCACAGTTTTTCATTGGGTTGGCATCCTGGCTTTTGTCATGAACGAACAGGCCATATCTTAATATCTCTGTTTTTTATGGCAGAATTTCAGCTGGTACATGTTGACGTGACAACGTGACATATTGACACCCACGGAACCAGTTGAAATATGTCACTTTTCACCAGCTGAACCTTGTCAAGCATTTCATTAACAAGTCTAAAAGAACTTAGCTATATTACTAGCACACACTGTCTTCATTTTTGCCTACCAGTAGAAAAAATGAAGTAAAGAAACAGGTTCATAACTTTATAGTGATTTGCCTTACACTTGGGTCATGCAGTTCCTCTGGATGTGCTTAACAGATCTGAAACTTTGATCATTAGACCTATGCTCCCATGCATGTGTTGGGATTTGTGTATTCTTTCTAATCCAGTATGCCTTCCTGGTCATTCACGGTAATGGCTGACATATCATTTCTGGTCAACTGATAACCATAGGCAAATGGATAAAAACTTCAATCCACATTGGAATATGCGGTCACACAGAAGAAAAAGCAGGTATATGCCAGTCTCTGTTATGGCCATGCATGCAAACATTATTTAGGGACAATTTCAATAAACTACAAAAACAATTAAAAATCAATCCATAATCTGAAATTTTGGATCATTTCATTCTGACTGGCTAAATTAGATGTTTCCCCAAAATTCCCCAAACATTCCCATTTAGAATCATAGAATCACAGAATCATAGAATCATTAAGGTTGGAAAAGATCTCTAAGATCATCAAGTCCAACCATCAACCCAACACCTAAAGCATGCCCTGGAGTGCCACGTCTACAGCTTTTTTGAATGCCTCCAGGGATGACGACTCCACCACCTCTCTGGGCAGCCTGTTCCAATGCTTAACCACTCTTTCGGTAAAGAAATTTTTCCTGGTGTCCAGTCCAAACCTC
>WAAD01020526.1:48365-74925 GCA_013389945.1 Fregata magnificens
AAAAAGCTAGAAAAATGTCTTTTAAACCATTACTCAGTGCTGCTTGTCACCTCAGAAACATTTTCTAAATCTTGTCTGAATGGATTTCATTTGGATATCCATAAACTAATATAGCTTGTAAAGAGAGAAAAAACCGTATTCAAATCCCAGGTATTTCTAAAATAGGCATCCCTCTCGCACCCTGGAATAGAGTATTCAGTGAAACTGGCCTTTTCAGCCAGATTTAGCGTCACAGTGAAAACAAAGGACAGTGCAGACACTGTAGTCATGCTGAACGATATTTCTCTGTGATGCTTGTCCTTTCGTTGCAGTCGCCTTTCACTACATTGTATCAATATTTATAAAATCTGATGAGCCTTAAAACATGCAAAAAGGGATTAAATGAATTTAGTGGAGATCTGAGGAGTATTTTGCATTTTGTACAGATTTAATATGTCCCTCTGTGTTTAGTATATCTCACCCATTACGAATTCTTGAAGTGTCTACTGGAATTAGTAAATCTCTTTCATTTACTTACTTAGAAGAAAATGTTTAATAGATGCCATATGAATTTTGCAAATTGCTCTTGTTCTGCTGCTGATTAATAAGAAAACATGTAAAATGTATAAATAATTTCTAGTCTTAAATTAGTGTTATCTCCTACTTAAATCTGGGGGATAGATGGAGGCTCAGGATATTTTCTTATACCTGTTTCAGTCATACTTATTTCTTAATTGAGCTTCATATTAAAAGTGAAATAGAAGCATATTAAAGGATGGAGATGAGAGCGTCATTGCCATTATCTCTACAGGACAAAATGGTGCAAGTCTGTAAAAGCATTTGGTCAATCTCAAGTTGCCTTGATTAAACAAAAGCCTGAGAAATGCTTTCCCTACTCAGTTTTAGGCTAAACAGCTAAAATCAGAGGAGGTAGAAAACAGTCTAATAGACTTAGCGTTAAGTGCAGTACCTCCTAGCTCTGAGTGAAGGCTGACCAGCTAGTAATTTTCTACTATGAGTTACAATTTAAATTAAGGTATTTAAATACTGTTCCTTTAAAATTTTATTTGTCTTTAAAATTAACTGAAATAGTTTTAGAATTTTTTTTAGGAGCAGCTGCTTTTTGTGTTGGTGGTGCCTGAGGACACTTATTTGAGTCATTTATTGCAATCATATTGATGCCGGGGGAAACATTTACTGAAACTTAGTTGAGAGGTAGGAAATCTCACTAGCAGGTATCTGATTCAAACCCAGCCTAGACCTGTACAGACTCAGAATTTTTATCGCACATCAAATCTTCAACTGAAACAAAACTGGGAACCGCAGGAGAAAAGTATTCATGACATAAAAGCTGAGACTGTAATTGGCACCAAGTCATCCTCTTGTTGGTAGTCTCAGCAAACAGGTGAAATCCTAATACTAACCATGGAAATTGTACTGAATTTTTGTCACCTTTGTCCAGAACAGGATCAAGCACTTTGGTAGGGCATAAATGGGAGGTTTGATTACTGCTGCGCAAGGGGAATTAATGTGAGACTTTTTTCTCCAGGATTTCCAATCATAATTTTCTTCCAAGAAGACAGAAGGGGAAAATTATTTGGGATCAACTGTAAGACCTGGTAGACCTTGCTTTACTTATGGTAACTTGTAATTCTTACCTCTTTGAGTAAACATGCAAAGTCTGATGATTTCCTTTCTGGTGAGCTGTCAGGTGCTATCACACATGGTCAGTCAGTTTATTTCTAAGGAGAGGATGAGAGAGGGTAGGGAAAAACAAAGATCTTTGCAGTTGCTGTAATCCGTATCAACCTGGAAGGATTGCAGGCAATAGTAGGATAATACATATATGGCTGCAGTCTGTGGAAGTTCCCCTTTAAGTAGACAACAATTCTTAACAAGTTATTTAAACTTTCTCAGTGATCACACAGGAGGGATTGGTAGTTCCAGAGGGTTCAGAGGGTTCAATTTCAGATTCATCCCAATCTAAGATAAATGTCTAGTATAAGTCAGATGAATCACTCAGCAGACACATTATGTCTCTCCAGTGCTATAAAGGAACCAAAATAAGTAGATAGATAGTTTAGACATCTAACTCCAGCCACTGAAGTTACTTGAAACAAATCTGCATCCTAACAGGTGTTTAGGAGCTCAGGAGTAAGAGTTTCTTGAGCTGACTGAATAAGGTTTGATAGAAGAACTGTAGGTTTGCCTAGTCTTTCTCCTTACCATCCAATCCTTAACTTTGCTAGCAGGCAGATAGCACGCACTCTTTCAGGTTTTCATTCTGAAGATAAAACATATGTAAAGGAACAAGAGGCACCTTACTACATTAAACCTCACTCTATTATTCAGCAGGCAATGCTTAATTACCCACAAAAAGGAGTGCAAAGCTTGCACAAGCACATGCAATTTCAGAAAATAGGTTTCTCCAGTTGAAGAGCTGAGCTACAAATTTCCAATGAACAACAATGCCAGTGAGACTCCCCGTATCCTTTCACTCTCTTCAGGCAACATTAACAAATGCACAGCCACCTTTTCTCTTCTATGCCCTAACAGAGCTTTTTGATAGGACAGCTTCCATATATTTACCTAGAGGCTGTTAGACTATAAAATTAACTTGGCAAAGAAAAAAAAAAATATTTCATCTTTCAGTTTGACCCCAGAATTTTGGACATCAGGAAAACTTGTTCACCACTCTAAGGACTCTTTGTGAAATCTGAGGTTTGAGATCTAATCTATTTTCTGTCACTTCCAGTTACTTACATGTTTCTTTGTATTCTGTCCTAATTTCAAATTAAAAAATGAGCCTTTTTGCTGCACTGACTTTCCTGCCAACTAATGAAACAAGCCATTGCAAAGTTATCTTGCTGTTGGTCATAAAATTCCCTTTTATTTATTTTCATTCTTAATTATTTGCTACGGAGTAAAGGATTATCCCAAGCCAGCAATTAATTCAAAAGCATTAGTCCCTCTCTCTTCTGTTCTTGTATTATTCACATGCAGTCCCTCATTAGCGATTTATGCTCACAAAGTACCTGAGACATTCCTCAGGTGACAGGATTTCCTGATTTATCTCTAAAATCTCTCCACTTTCGGTAGTCAGGATCTCTGACTGTTAGGTCTATTTTGACATTAAAAACATTTTGATAAATTCTGGCACCCAAAGAACCAGTGTCTGACTCATTCTGTAACTTGGTTGTACAACATTAGTGAACTACCTCAGTTCTGAGTTGTGCTTGGACCAAAGTATATCAGCTCCATGGACTGCACAAGTTATACTTGTCCAAATTTTCCCATGTCTAATGTTTAAGAATAACAATTCCTACAAAACTCTGCATTTCCAGACTATGATTTTAACTTCATGTCATCTTGTCAACTGGTGTAGTCTGATAGTTATCAATTTATCCTACCTGTGAACTTATAAAAAATAACACCAAACAAACAAAAAATCTCAGCAGCCACTGAGATTCCAATGACTTCAGATTCGTTTGAAACCCCACCATCAGTTCTAGACCTTGCAAGTGTTGGCATAAACATAATGCAGCCCCCTTTTCTCCAAGCTCTTCAAAGAAAGAAGGAAGCTCAAAGCTTTCTTTTATGTTCCTCCTTCCAGTTTTTTTCCTTGACAGCCTCCATTGTGAAGACATGATTTTGTGGTATTTTAAATACTGTCATATCCTGTTCTTCTACTTCTCCTTCCACCCCTATCTCTCCCAGAAAGATTGTACCTACCTATAAACTGGCATTCTGTTTATAGAAATCATTCAAGTAGATTAAATCAGTGACCTATAGATCAACTGGTCTATCATTTCGTAATACCTTTAGCTCTTTTCTCTTTTTTTTTTTTTGTCCTCATCCCTTAGCATATAAGTGCTAATACTTTACTACTTACCTTGTTCTGAAAGCAAAGGAAAAAGAATAAGTGTATTTTGTACATCAACGTTTGAAATACAAGTCATTTTATCTAAGCTGAGAAAACACTTCCTTTCTTCCTTTTCTCTCTTTAGTTTAAAGCCTGTTGAATCTATTAGCCTTTACAATTTTGCATAAAAGAGTTTGGTATTGCTGCTGCTTAAATAGAAACCATTTAATTACAGACTCTATTAGGAGCCTAACTGTAACTTGCTATTCTTTAATTTATTTGCAGACCAGACTTTTTGCTCTTGCTAAGTGTTTTTCGTTTAGTGTTCAGGCACTAAATCATTAACAAAGGTGCTCAGTAAGGCCTGGGGGAACAAATGACCTGTTGAGGCAATTTGAATGCTATTTTTAACACTTTTTAGTTGTGTGGAGGAGGGGGGACTCAGCTGGGGGATTTAGGAGAGTTACCCACTCCTGAAAGTGTCACTGTTTGACTGTATGGTCTCTGTTAGATTATTTGAACCAACGTTTTCTAATTTGCATGACTCAATCAAGGTGTCTAAAAAGGGCTTTGTTTTTCAGGGGTTCAAAAGCTGCTGTTTTTACTTTAGTTAAAAAGTAAGTGATCCCCCCAAAAATGTATGACTTTCAATAGAAGAGACCAATGGTGTAATTCCTATGTGTCTCAGTGTGCCTATAGTGTAGAAGGGCTGTGAACTATCAGCAGTAATTCTTTCATAAAACCCTAAAAACTATAAGATATGCTACACTTTGCTTATAAACATGTCCAATGTTGAAAATATCTCTACCACTTAAAATTCAATTTGGAATTCATCCAACCTTTTTCAGTTTTGAAAACTGATGTAAAGCTGCTTTCCCCTGTTATTTTTCCTTCTCAGAAGTAATTGAGCTTATGATTCTTGAAGATGTTCTTATGGATCAAACAGGAAGGTTGTTTCCCATGAATATCTTACCCAGTAGTACCAGAAAGATGATTCTGTTGTGATTTCCATGCCCAAGGGATTTAAGCTAGAATAAACAAAGCTCTCACTATCAGAAGGTATCCATACTAAACTTAAAAAGTGTTGCAGATTCAGCTTGCAAATTTAAAAAGTAACCCAAACTGTTTCCCTCCTTCTTTTCCTGGTGTGTGCAGCTTGGTCTGCTTGTTTTTCCAGACAACAATGATTCCATTATGTTATGCTTTGTCATCTCTGAGCCCTAGTAAATCATAATCTCTGCAGCAGCAAAAATAGGCTGCATTTCTATATCAAGTGTGAAATACACTTTAGGTACAGAAACTCATTAGATAGAGATTTAGATTTAGATTTAGATTTAGATAGGGAAACTCGACCTCGTAGGTAGATGAATGGGGCACTGAGGTTGTTAGACTTGTAACAAGAATGTCTTAGTACTGTTATTTTGTATTCCGGCCCCTAAAAGAGTTTAAGGATTGGTTGGATGAATTGTTAGGCTCATCTGAGTGAAAAATAGAGGAACAGAAATAACAGGAGGTGTCTCAAAGTTTCACAAAATAGCATGAATAGAGGCCTCTAGGGTGCTAAACCAGTGTATTTACTGTACAGCCATAAGCCCACTCATTAAAAGGCCATTAAGCAAATTAGAAAGTGGGTAACCACTCCTCACAGCCTGTTGTTTATTTGCAGGTCAATGTAGGCTAATAGAGCTTTTTGTTCTTCACAACACTTCTCCTGACATTAACAGATTCCAGTAAAAATCTAGTTCATTTATTACCATTTCAGGCTCACTGGAAGAGATAAATAGGACATTAAACATGTACAGAAGTTTAAATTGGCAAAATCCCATCTGTTCTCGTCCTTCCTCTAGAAAGGGGCCTACAATCCATCAGTCCTGTGGCACCAGCCAAGCAATTAAGGCTGCTGACACAGTCCTTTCAGAGTGACATGTCTGTGCTGAATACAAAGTGAATTCCTATATGCAGTGCACGCTGTATGGAAGGGGCTCAAAATGACATAGGCTTTTTTTCAGCCCTTTTCCACCTCAATAGAGCATTGAAATGGCAGTTGTGAAGCTAGGATGATAGTTTGGTTTGCCCCAAAATCCAAAATTATTGAGTTTTAAAGCTGAATCCAACTCTATTGCAATAATAAATACTTTTCTATGGAGACTTAATTGTGAGGTAAAGTAGTTAATATTCCTGACATTACAAACCACACACCAAAATCATCATATGAATGAAAACCACATGGCAGGTATCACATATGAAGGAGAATTCAGGGCTGAAACAGCTACAGGAATGGTTTTAGGATGGGCTGTGACAGTGATTTACTGTAAACCCAGCAGTCCTCTGTGGGATTATGCAAGATTCGAGCATGCAGTTAAATCTCAAGAAAATCAACCATGTCCACAGCAGCAGATTCTTCCTGGCTTAGTTTTTCTGACAGCTGGGAACTGAGATTAACAATCAGCACCTTGCCAGCACATGAGACAGCACCAGGAGCTGAACTTGAATAGCTCAAGTGCTAATATATTTAATTCCAGTTAGGGCACAAGTAATGTCATGTAGAATTACGATTTCTCAATTTGGGAACCGCTTTTTAGCTTTCTGTAAAAATTTTGCTATACTCAATTAAATCATCTTTTCCTAAGAACAGGATTATGGAATACTACTCATAACACATTGTTGTTAAGAAATAAATTATATCAAGATGATCTGATTTGCATAGATCTGATTTGATTTAGATGTTTTAATTCCTCTATTCTTTTGAGGGAGGACTTGAAATCTAGTGGGTCACCTCTGTCAGAGATTTGCCTGTAGTTCTCAGATGCTAAATTGTCAAATGTAGTTAAATGATAAGTTGTTAGATAGAAATGTACATAATTAGAAGTTATACTCCAGCAGAGAGAGATGAAGGAATGGGGGTTAAGAACTAGGTATTAGGACAAAAGAAGAGGAGATGATAGCCTGGAGGCAGGTACGGACTTACAGGCAGAAGAGGACTGATGAAGGGAAAGAATCCAGAAGAGTAAGATGGGCTTGATGTAGCTTATAGTAAAATGGGCTTATAGTAGCATTCCATCAGTGAAGATAGAAAGTAACTGTTCCATTGGCTCCAGGGAAAGATGATTTTGCTGTTGAGGAAGCACCTCAAGATTGCTGATGTCTCCTGCAATGTTTGGAATAGCTGCAAAAGATTAAACTCTTATCATATTCACTTATTTTGTTTGTTGGTTGGTTTTTACTTATGAAAATAAATTTTATAGTAGCCCTATTTTAAAGGCATGTCAAGGACAACAGTCAAGCACTCAGTAGTTATGAAATACCTGAAATAGTATTGCTTCTGTAGTAAGAATTTGCTTCTCTTGAATCTGTATTATGATTTCTTCGATGACACAGTCATGGTCCTAGTTCAGTCTCTCCATTGTTTTCTAGTACAAAAGGGATGTGGGGAACAGAGGGACCTCTGACTTTTTCCAGATCTCTTAGCCTTACTCACATGCAAGAATGGTAATTCTGATGTTAAGATCTTTTCTCCTCCAGATGACCCAACTATTTTACAGTCCAGCAAAGAGGGAAACGCTTTCTATTTATAACCCACCAAGGGAAAAGTCAAAATCTCATTAGTGAGGACTACTTTGGGCCACATTTGAAATGTCTTTGAACTTAATGATGGTGACAACAATGACAAAATAAGAAACTGATGAGTAAATCAGGCTTTCTGCTACTTAAGGCAGAAAAACTTTGACTCCCTGTGGAGGGGAGGGAATGAAGGAATGGGAGAGGATGGTAGGCATTTTATTAAAACCATTTAAGAATAATACTAATTTTGTCAAATTGGACCCGTAGCTAATACCAAAATAACCATCATCCCTATTAGGTGACCCATTTAACTTAGATGTTTCAAGTGTTTTTCCATCTTTCATAGCTTGAAATGAAATTTCCATCACTGGGAGATACAGATATTTCAGTCGTGTCCTGACATTAGATGTGGTAATGACTCTGGTGAGTAAGAAGGTGGAATCCATCTGAAGAGTTATTGAAAGCTGTCTACATCTGAAAAAAGCACCCTAAGCTATCTCTGTTGCCAGTGAGGAGCTGGGACTTAAATCAGTTGGGTAAGCCCTGGCATTTAGGTATGTCTGAAATGCTTTAATGTACCTGAGACATCAGACAGATAGGACACCAGACCTTTGGGAGACCCAAGCTCTTCTGGACTGCCAAATGAACTCCAAAAGTGATATGCTAGGGCATCTCCAATAGCACTTTAATTTAGCTACCTTAATTGAGTCTCTAGTCAATAAAATTGATAGGGGCAGGTGCAGGACCACCTGGGGATCATGCCCAGTCAGCATGGCTTCATGAAAGGCAGGTCCTGCCTGACCAACCTGATCTCCTTCTATGACCGGGTGACCCGCCTAGTAGATGAGGGCAAGGCTGTGGATGTTGTCTACCTGGACTTTAGTAAGGCCTTTGACACAGTCTCCCACGGCATTCTCCTGGAGAAGTTGGCAGCTCACGGCTTGGATGGGCATACACTTTGCTGAGTAAGAAACTGGCTGGATGGCCGAGCCCAGAGAGTGGTGGTGAATGGAGTGAAATCCAGTTGGCGGCCGGTCACGAGCGGTGTTCCCCAGGGCTCGGTTCTGGGGCTGGTCTTGTTCAATGTTTTCATCAATGATCTGGATGAGGGGATTGAGTGCACCCTCAGCAAGTTTGCAGATGATACCAAGCTGGGCGAGAGTGTCGATCTGCTTGAGGGAAGGAAGGCCCTGCAGAGGGATCTGGATAGGCTGGATCGATGGGCCGAGGCCAACTGTATGAGGTTTAACAAGGCCAAGTGCCGGGTCCTGCACTTTGGTCACAACAACCCCATGCAACGCTACAGGCTTGGGGAAGAGTGGCTGGAAAGCTGCCCGGCGGAAAAGGACCTGGGGGTGCTGGTTGACAGCCGGCTGAACATGAGCCGGCAGTGTGCCCAGGTGGCCAAGAAGGCCAACAGCATCCTGGCTTGTATCAGGAATAGTGTGACCAGCAGGAGTAGGGAAGTGATCGTGCCCCTGTACTCGGCACTGGTGAGGCCGCACCTCGAGTACTGTGTTCAGTTTTGGGCCCCTCAGTACAAGAAGGACACTGAGGTGCTGGAGCGTGTCCAGAGAAGGGCAACGAGGCTGGTGAAGGGACTAGAAAACAAGTCTTATGAGGAGCGGCTGAGAGAACTGGGGTTGTTTAGTCTGGAGAAGAGGAGGCTGAGGGGAGACCTTATCGCTCTCTACAACTACCTGAAAGGAGGTTGTAGTGAAGTGAGTGTTGGACTCTTCTCCCAAGTAACTAGCGATAGGACGAGAGGAAATGGCCTCAAGTTGTGTCAGGGGAGGTTTAGATTGGACATCAGGAAGAATTTCTTTACCGAAAGAGTGGTTAGGCATTGGAACAGGCTGCCCAGAGAGGTGGTGGAGTCGTCATCCCTGGAGGTGTTCAAAAAAGGTGTAGACGTGGCACTCCAGGGCCTAGTTTAGGAGTCATGGTGGTGTTAGTTGATGGTTGGACTTGATGATCTTAGAGGTCTTTTCCAACCTTAATGATTCTATGATTCTATGATTCTATGATTTTAGTATGTAATTCAAGTCTTCCTAATGCAGGAACCTACACACTGAATCAGAGGAACTGTACCCTAAACTCCTGCCATTGTGTTGACTCAATGTCCTCCAGCTACAGCAGAATATCAGATAACTTGGTTTAGCATAGACACCTACACTGTAGGCATCTGAATTTAGTGTGGCTTAGACTGAATTCAGGCAGTTTGAATATGTCTTTCTGAACAATGGTCAAATGGAAAGCTCAGCTCTAACACCATCATCCTGGCTCTGACTTGCTTATATTGGACTCCTTTGTTTTTGTTATTGCCTGTTATCCTTGGTGGATATCCTATGATTGATATGGAAAAGTGTAAGCATTGCTGTGATTATGTTGTCCAATTCTAGGGGTTTGGCTCAACAGTATTAGTTTTTCTGCCAGCCCCAAACAAATATTATAAAAGATGTGCTGGAAATGATGCCCTACCCCATAAAATACTGAGCTTCTGTTTCATACAAAGCACATCTGAATTGAAAATATTGGTCTTCTTAGATAGACACTATATTTCTTTCCTCTACCTTGCCACAAGCAGGCTCAGAAAGATAATGACCCTGGCCTTAGAAGGCCACATTATTCACCTTGAACAGTAACAAGTAATGCTGTTTCAGTGTGCTAACTGTACTGCTTTTGAGGCCTAAATTACCTAGCAAACATAGATGGATGAGCAAATGCTCTTCAGTGTGAATTGATTTTCCCTCCCGGAGCTTTGTATGTTTGTGTCTGTGTGTACCCCCGTCTTCCTCCTTCCTACTGATTACTGAAAAAAACCCTTTTTCCTCCTCATAATAGCACAGTTCACCAATGAACTGAAAGATGGATACCTAATATAAGATGAATACAATGCTAAAGGGAAAAGCTTTCTGATTATTTTGTGGAAGAAGAGAGAAATGATTGAGAGTGTCAGAGATGCTCTTCTATTCCTGGAAGAGGGTATATAAAACATCCACACTCCCTTGCATCATTTGAATGCATATTTCAAGTCATTTCGTGGTGTTCCCACATGCTCACAAAACCCAGAGCAAGCACTAACATGGAGTTACATTAAACAGTGTTGAAGAGCAAGTCTGGAAGGGGATGCAAACAAGAAGAGGTCCACAGATTGCGTGCACCCTCCATTCCCATGGGTGCACCTATGGTCAAGCACATAGACTGTTCTTTGAAAGAGCTGAAGTTAGAGAAAGTGCTGGAGGACTGGTGGTCATGCACAGAGGACAACATCAAGGCACTGACTGCTCAGAGAACTGAGGTGCTCATTTAGAACACGGATGGCATGTAGTATAAGTGGCATCCATCTCAGAAGTAAGCTTGGCTCCATGCTTACCTAGCACAGATGACTTGTCCCTCTGGTCAGGTTCTGGCATGTTAATTCTTCCTGCCAATACCTTTTCTACTTGCAAATCATGAAGAGATAGCTATGCTACTGGCATATCTCTCTTCTTTCCTTACAACGCTTACTACTTCTGACTGAGATTTTAATGCAAACTTCATTTTTTGAGTCTTCCTACAAGGAGCAAAAGCTTTTCAAGACCTAATTTGGTCTTACAAGAGGAAATGTTAGACTCTGAACACTCAGTTGCAGATTTTCCATTCATAAGCAGGATGTGGCAATGTAGTCATAACATCACAGAACCATCACAGAGCAATTTCAGTCGAAAGGGACTTCTGGAGGTCTCTAATCTAACCTCCTGCTCAAAGCAGGATTCTCTTGAGATCTGCATCAGATTGCTTGTCCAATGAGGTTTCAAAATCTTCAAGGATGTCTAAGCTGTCACCAAGCTTTGGGTTTCCTTAGTCCAGCCCAGTTTTAGGTGATGCTACTATGTTTCTCCCTAGTAGCATGTCCCCTCTTCCACCTCCCACATGCTTCCTTTCTGTGTTTGTGTTCTGTAAAAAGTTACTTGCCCAGCTTTCTGCTATGCCAGTCTGTCTTCTCTCACAGTTGTTTGGACTGCTGCTGCACTTTGAAGAGATTGTCCTAA
This sequence comes from Fregata magnificens, assembly GCA_013389945.1. NCBI lineage: Eukaryota > Metazoa > Chordata > Aves > Suliformes > Fregatidae > Fregata > Fregata magnificens. The sequence continues at coordinate 59,802 of WAAD01020526.1, forward strand.
GAGATCAACCATCTCACCTGGACTCCTCTGTCCTTCAGAGCAGCCTTCCATAAGGTAATGCACACATACCTTCAGGCTCCTTGCTCAGGGAGAACATGAGAGCTTTCTTCCTGCTGTCTCCCATGCACTCTGCCCATCCCAGTTTCCTGCTTACCCAGGACTAAGTGCTTCTCAACAGGCCTTTATGTATATTCCTGCCTCTTTAAAGGGTGTACTACCCTGCTAAACTTCCTCTTCCCTATGACTTTGACTTGGATGAAAAGGCAGGCTGGGTATTAGTCAAAACAGTGCCATAAAGGATCTCCCATACTGATGTAGATGGGGTGTGTGATCCTGGCCCACTCAGTGGTTTAACCAGAGAAGACCACTTAAAGAGTTCTTTGGCTTTGATTCTACATTACAATGTTTCTGTTTCCAGCGGGGTGATAAATATTTCATTTTCTCATCTGTTTTTCTCTTCCAAATAAGTATCTTTTTGCAGTTCATAAACAAATAGAAAGGTAAGTATCCAAAGTTCGTCAGAGGAGGACCTTGCAGTACTTATTTTCTCCCTCACACAGCTGTTTGTTGCCTTCAGACAGTGTCACCTGAAAAATAAAGTGTGGAATTGTCCTCACAACTTTGGAAGGCATTGCTCTTCTGAGGTGGGAGCAGATAAGTAACACGATCAATGATACCCAATGCTATCTGTGGCTACTGCAGTATATTCATCTTCCACTTCACAAGAGCTTCAGATACTTTAGTAGGAGACTTCATAGCTGTGTCTCCACCATCCTGAAAGACTCGTTTCCAAAACAATCAACAGTCCTGTGAGATCAGCCTTGCATCCCTGCTTCCAGTATGTATTTATGTCCAACATGTACTGTTAGGTTTAAAACAGTGGAGTCAGCTATTCACTTTTCTTCTTAAGTGAAAATACATTAAAAAGTATCTTCCGTGATAACACTTATTTTTGGTAGCTGGCCAGGAAGCTCTGAGACTGCAAGGCAAGGTCTGCATACTGTGAAAGCAGAACTATGCGTGTCAATCCTCTTAAAATACTCATAATTCCCAGCAATTATGCCCAACTTCTCAGCCAGTTGACTCTTGGCAATTATCTCCTGCAGCATTAGTTAAATGCCCAGCCTATTCAGAGGCTGGTTTCACTGTTATATCTCAATGGACTTTTCATCACATTTATTGCAATTGCCTCCTTTGGATTTTCTCTAAAAATAATGGGGGTAAAATTGAAAATACAGTGAGAGCTCTGGTTATCAGAACATCCCTCTTATCTAAGAGCTCTGGGATCAGTTATATGACTACAAAATCTGACGTGTTGAAAACTCAGTGCATTTATTTATAACTATGGGTACCCATACAAATCCCCTGACTCCAATCATGTTCAGATAAACAGCCTGAGGCTGCATTATTTTATTTTTAAAGACACTGCTTGCTGTTCAAACACAGCCAGCAAATCAAGTCTTTTCTGCTTAATTTTCCTCCTTGAACCGCTGGGAACATTTTAGTAGGGGTCATACTTTGACTACATTGACTATTAGTTTGGATTAACAGAGGCAGAAGGAAAGGAGAGGGCTGGAGAGCAGTCTGGGTGCACATTGAAAAGACTTAGGTGAAATGTCTTTACTCTCTCCTTTTCTGTAGAGAAGCAAAGAAGCCCAGCCCATGTTGCATTAGCCTTCTAGTGCTAATAATTGAGCCTTCTACTCCTTCCATGGAAGGAGAAACACCTTTTGTATGGCTGAGCCTGAGCTGAAGTCAGCTAAATTAATGAAAAGGCATTGCTGATTTCAAAGGACGTTAGATGAAGAGAATGTGTTTTCCTGTCTCAGTGGCTGTATCTATATCCCTTGAAAGAACAACCTTGGTGGAAGTTTAAAATACCCTTAATGTGCCACATTTCTCGCCACATCCTGCTAACAAGGCAGCTGCTCAGGTGTCATGTTGACAATTTGCAGCCTGACATCACTCCAGGGAGATGCTCCGTTGGTGCCTGTGATTTCAGGCTTGCTTTCTACAAGAGGGAAGAGTTTCTCAAGGACCACATGTAAGATGTGGTAGAAACAGAGGCACTAGAAACATGAATTCATGAAGGCTTACAAAGAACAGCCAAATGTTAGCTGTCATACCTTGCATGGTCATTATGCTGAGTCCTGCTTCTGCTGCTTAGTATTCTCCAGATGCATGCTAGTTCACACCTGTCCAGCACCAAGAGCAGATCAAAACCCACACCTTTTTCTCCAGAATTTCAACATGGCAAAGTTTGATTTCTTAAAAAATGAAAGAAGTGTATATATTTCCCCATGAGATAAAAAATACTACTTAGTATCATCAGCTATATTTCCTTAGTGTACAGTATATTTTATTCAATACTTTCTGCACAATAGAAAGGACTATATACAATGATAATGTTAAAATACTCATTTAGAGGGAAATTAAAAGGAATGTTTTTGCTTTATTGTAAAGAAAACATTTTGTCTTTGTCAAAACTGAAAGATGAAGTGATGATGGTTCATTTTATCATTTTCATGTTAAAAATGCCACTGAAACAGGGCACATATTACTTGGAAATGTTTAGATTAAATTGCACTTTCTGCTGAAAAATTGTCTTGACAATTTTATTCGTGGCTGATTTTCCTGCTCCTTTTCATCTTTTTGACCTACGTGTGTAAGGTTCCCAAGCCATCCTTTCCAAATAAAGCTATCCAGCTTTGGGGTGTGGATTTCAGTGGGGAAGAAGAATAGTTTTTAGTGCTGTTACTCATACAGTAACATAGCTTCAATTGCATGATGTCAGACAAGATTTGCACAGCGGTCATTCCCATTAAATTTTAACCCAGGCCAGCTACACCAACTCAGTTTCCTAATTTATACTGTCCAGACATGGACCAGGAGCTCAGTCTCAAACTAATCTGTAAGTAACATCGTTGTTTATACCCACTTCAGCCATATTTGGAATATGGGCCAATTTCAGAAAAATTTAACAGAGAGGCAGAAGTCAGAAACATTATATTCTTAAATAGTTTGTGAAAATACACAGCCTAATGGAAGAGAGAGATGTGTTAATCTCCTTGCTTAGAGAGAAATTGCTCCATAAACTGAACTCTTAGCAGACATCTAGGGATCCCTTCAGGATCCATAAGTCCAGAAGAAACCTTTGGCACTTTGTTGGTTTATGAACCATTTACCAAAAAGCATAAGACAAAACAGTTCCCCAGCTGCTTCTATTTATACAGTGGATAGACTGGCTAGTCCTCAGAGTTAGGAATGTCATATTTGCTTTTCCATAGTTGCATAAGAGTATAATTAAAATTAAACTATAAGTTTAAACAATAACATATGCCTAAAATTGCCCACAAAGTTTAGATATTGCAAACAACATTCACAAGTCCAACAGGGAAGGCTAAGCAAGCCTCGGGGTGTCAAATAATCTCCAGGACATTTCCAATATTTATAATTCTTCCAGACTCACCAGGATGCCAGTTCATTTAGTGAAACATTGCCGTGGGCAGCACTGCTCTATGTGCATTGTAAGCCTGATGCATCCTCACCATGATGACTTAAGGGTGCATAAGCAGATCAATGATACTTTGTCCAGGTAAACAGGGCAAACTTTGCTGATTAAAAATCACATCAACAGCAACTTGAAGTGTAGAGAAGGATAGTGAATATTGAGACCATTTATATGCCAGAATAAGACTATGACATTGCAAGGATAACATAGAATCACAGAATGGTTTGGGTAGGAATAGACCTGTAAAGATCACCTAGCCCAACCCCATGTGATGGGGATATATGACATGAACCACAGGAAAATGAAGGCTGATGGGCAAAAGGCTGCTCAAGGTGAGAAATATTTGGCTATTGGAGCTAATGCATTTTGTCCCCAAAAGGTAGGTTTTAGAGCGTAACGGATGATTTCTAGGTTTCCTGGAACACTCTGAGAATGATGAGGAACAACACTAAGACACAAGAGTGGGAGAGAAAGCATGACATAAAAGACTAATTTTAAACACATTTCGTGCACAGCAGCTGTACACATACTCACAAGAAATCGCACTGCAGAAATTGCAATGGCAAGAATCTACAGGCTTTTTTGCATGGAGTTGAACATAGTTCCCTTTCTTTTCTGGGCAAGTTTCTACCTAACTTTGGCATAAATTCCTAAGTGATCAGGCAGTAGCCTTGAAATAAATAAAAGAATTTTACACAGTTTTAATTAAAATGAATAATTTGCATAGTTTTACACAAAAAGAGTGCTGAGGGAGCTGGAGGAGGAGCTTGCCAAGCCACTCACCATCATTTATCAGCGGTCCTGGTCAACAGGGGAGATCACGGATGACTGGAAGCTAGCCAATGTGACGCCCATCTACAAGAAGGGCCGGAAGGAGGAGCCGGGGAACTACAGGCCAGTCAGCCTGACCTCGGTGCCTGGGAAGATCATGGAGCGGCTCATCTTGAGTGAGCTCACCAGGCAGGTGCGGGACAACCAGGGGATCAGGCCCAGCCAGCACGGCTTCATGAAGGGCAGGTCCTGCCTGACCAACCTGATCTCCTTCTATGACCGGGTGACCCGCCTAGTAGATGAGGGCAAGGCTGTGGATGTTGTCTACCTGGACTTTAGTAAGGCTTTTGACACGATCTCCCACGGCATTCTCCTGGAGAAGTTGGCAGCTCACGGCTTGGATGGGCATACACTTTGCTGGGTAAGAAACTGGCTGGATGGCCGAGCCCAGAGAGTGGTGGTGAATGGAGTGAAATCCAGTTGGCGGCCGGTCACGAGCGGTGTTCCCCAGGGCTCGGTTCTGGGGCCGGTTTTGTTCAATGTTTTCATCAATGATCTGGATGAGGGGATTGAGTGCACCCTCAGCAAGTTTGCAGATGACACCAAGCTGGGTGGGAGTGTCGATCTGCTCGAGGGAAGGAAGGCCCTGCAGAGGGATCTGGATAGGCTGGATCGATGGGCCGAGGCCAACTGTATGAGGTTCAACAAGGCCAAGTGCCGGGTCCTGCACTTTGGTCACAACAACCCCATGCAACGCTACAGGCTTGGGGAAGAGTGGCTGGAGAGCTGCCCGGCAGAAAAGGACCTGGGGGTGCTGGTCGACAGCCGGCTGAACATGAGCCGGCAGTGTGCCCAGGTGGCCAAGAAAGCCAACAGCATCCTGGGTTGTATCAGGAATAGTGTGACCAGCAGGAGTAAGGAAGTGATCGTGCCCCTGTACTCGGCACTGGTGAGGCCGCACCTCGAGTACTGTGTTCAGTTTTGGGCCCCTCAGTACAAGAAGGACACTGAGGTGCTGGAGCGTGTCCAGAGAAGGGCAACGAGGCTGGTGAAGGGTCTAGAAAACAAGTCTTATGAGGAGCGGCTGAGAGAACTGGGGTTGTTTAGTCTGGAGAAGAGGAGGCTGAGGGGAGACCTTATCGCTCTCTACAACTACCTGAAGGGAGGTTGTAGGGAAGCGGGTGCTGGACTCTTCTCCCAAGAAACTAGCGATAGGACGAGAGGAAATGGCTTCAAGTTGCGTCAGGGGAGGTTTAGATTGGACATTAGGAAGAATTTCTTTACTGAAAGAGTGGTTAGGCATTGGAACAGGCTGCCCAGAGAGGTGGTGGAGTCGTCAACCCTGGAGGCGTTCAAAAAAGGTGTAGACGTGGCACTCCAGGGCCTAGTTTAGGAGTCATGGTGGTGTTAGTTGATGGTTGGACTTGATGATCTTAGAGGTCTTTTCCAACCTTTATGATTCTATGATTCTATGATTCTAAAATGCATGATTTGGTCATGGTATTCATCATCAGAGGCTGCTGTGGAAGGCAAATGTATACATAGACTCAAAAAGGGTTAGGACAAATTCACAGAGAAAAGGTATATCGGCAGTTGTGAAGTAGGATGATTCAGATGCAATCAACTTCTTGGGCAGGTCTAAATCTCTGACTTATACAAAGGGTAATATTAATCTATACTTGCCTTGTTTCTGATACTATTTCCATCAACAGCTGTTACATTCTCATTTCAGAGACTGAATATTGGGACTGCTGACTGATCCAGTTGAGCAGTTCTCACACAGTTTTATTTGCAAATGCAATCCTTGGAATTAAGAGAAAGAAACAATTTTATGAACACAGGCAGCATGACAGCACTACAACTAATTGTGAAATGTTTTCTAGTAAAAAGCTGAAAATTAAGAGCTCCGTTGTTTGCTTTGTAGCAACTAAATGTTCACATTTCAGTTGGAAGCTAATTAAAGACAAAAAAATTCAATCAAATGAACTGGTAAAACAGTTGTTTTCCAAAACCCACACATTATCCCAAAATAAATAGTTATTTCTTGCATAAAATAAGAAAACCCAAACCAAACCACAGGAACTATCATATACATTTTTTCCTGTAAATACCTGTATGAATCATAGAATCATAGAATCATTAAGGTTGGAAAAGACCTCTACGATCATCAAGTCCAACCGTCAACCTAACACCACCATGCCTCTTAAACCAGGCCCTGGAGTGCCACGTCTATACCTTTTTTGAACACCTCCAGGGATGACGACTCCATCATCTCTCTGGGCAGCCTGTTCCAATGCTTAACTACTCTTTCGGTAAAGAAATTCTTCCTGATATTCAATCCAAACCTCCCCTGGTACAACTTGAGGCCATTTCCTCTCGTCCTATCACTAGTTACTTGGGAGAAGAGTCCAACACCCACTTCACTACAACCTCCTTTCAGGCAGTTGTAGAGAGCTATAAGGTCTCCCCTCAGCCTCCTCTTCTCCAAGCTAAACAGCCCCAGTTCCCTCAGCCACTCCTCAGAAGACTTGTTTTCTAGACCCTTCACCAGCTTCGTTGCCCTTCTCTGGACAAACTCCAGCACCTCAATGTCTTTCTTGTACTGAGGCACCTAAAACCGAACACAGTGCGGCCTCACTAGTGCCAAGTCCAGGGGCACGATCACTTCCCTACTCCTGCTGGCCACACTCTTCCTAATACAAGCCAGGATGCTATTGGCCTTCTTGCCCACCTGGGCACACTGCCGGCTCATGTTCAGCTGGCTGTTGACCAGCACTCCCCAGGTCCTTTTTGGCCAGGCAGCCTTCCAGCTACTCTTCCCCAAGCTTGTGATGTTGCATGGGGTTGTTGTGACCCAAGTGCAGGACCTGGCACTTGGCCTTGTTGAACCTCATGCAATTGGCCTCAGTCATCCAGCCTATCCAGATCCCTCTGCAGGGCCTTCCTTCCCTCAAGCAGATCGACACTCNCAGTCCATTGATCCAGCCTATCCAGATCCCTCTGTAGAGCCTTTCTACCCTCCAGCAGATCAACACTCCTGCCCAACTTGGTGTCATCTCTAAAGTTACTGAGGGTGCACTTGATCCCCTTGTCCAGGTCATTGATAAAGACGTTAAACAAGAAGTAATAACAAATCTACACTTCACCCCCCTCTAAATGAATGTTGAGAAAATATACAAAAATGAAATAATCAATATTTCCAGACAACAGGAAGGTGATTAGAGACAACCAACATAGCTTCACAAAGGACAAATTATGCCTGACTAATACGGTGGCCTTCTACAATGGAGTGACTGCGTTGGTGGATAAGGGAAGAGCAACCGATGTCATCTACCTTGATTTCTGTAAGGCCTTTGACAGAGTCCCACACAACATCCTTCTCTCTAAATTGGAGAGATATGGGTTTGATGGATGGACTATTTGATGGGTAAGAAATTGGCTGGATGGCCGCATCCAGCTGTAACAGATCTCCTATAAAGAAATGTTGAGAGCCTGGAGAAGAGAAGGTTCCGGGAAGACCTTATTGTGACCTTTCAATATAGAAATGGGACTTATAAGAAAGATGGAGAGAGACTTTTTTTCAGGGCCTCTAGTGACTTGACAAGAGGTAACAGTTTTAAACTAAAAGAAGGTAGATTTAGATTAGATATAAGGAAGAGATTTTTTATAATGCTCGGGGTGAGACACTGGTACAGTTTGCCCAGAGAAGTTGTGGATGCCCCATCCCTGGAAGTGTTCAAGGTCTTGTTGGATGGGACTTTGAGCAACCTGATCTGGTGGGAGATGTCCCAGCCCATGGCAGGGGGTGTTGGAACTAGATGATCTTTAGAGGTTCCTTCCAGCCCAAACTGTTCTATGCTTCTAACAAATATGTGGAAGGTTTGTTTTTTTTTTCTTTTTTTTTCAGGGCAGGTGATTTCGTGGGTTGAATTAGTCTTCATAGATGAAATCATGGCTATAGGTAGTGGTTTGTAACCATACATCAATAATTGTTGATGAAATCTCTTAAAAGATGACAGAGACATCAGTTAAAAAGTATGTCCCAAAGCAAAAGCTATTCAAACTCATAATTAAGTCCTCTATGTTTCTTAATTCCTATTTAATACCTCTATACTACATAACTCAACAATAATTGAAAACCTGGCCTTCAGGCCTCACTTGACCCTTGCATTTAAAAAATCACTAATAAGTAAGCTGCAGTGACTATGAAAATTAATAAATAATTTATTTAAATCTAAAAAAAAAATCTACTCTCTTGCACAGAGAGATGTGTGTAATTTCAGTGATTAAACAAACCAATTTCTATTTTTGACAGGCAGAGGAAGGAGTGATGATGATGGTCATCAGGTCTACTTGGGAAAAATCCCTTTCAAATACTCTAAGCTGGGAAACTCCATTCTGACAATTGACAATAATGGGAAAGGCTTCTAAGGCATAAGATTCAGGCTGATGAGATGTGGCCCTTACAGCATGATTGCAACAGTACAACTTGTAGAGTTTGTGTGTTTGCTTGTGAGACCTCCAAGGACTGCCTATCAGCCTTTTGCATTGCCCCCATTGCAAGTCTCCCCTCCGTCTCCACAGGATGTGGGGCTGGATCAGGACTGTGGCTGGTTTTGCTCTGCCAGGGGAAGGAGAACATCAGGAACACCTAAAAGCCATCCATCAGTTATGTGTCCTGTGCAATCCCCACACTGGCTGCTGATACATATTGCCTATACTTCATGCTTTATATATTTTATATGCATGCTCTTGCTGTTTGGTGGAGCACTTGAAGATGTTGACCAGCAGTATAGCTTTTGAAGGGTGCCTCTTCCTTCCACTGACAGTTCAACATGCTCCTATGAGAACACTCAGCTGTCCACTGCGTTATCTGCATGCACCCAGGAGAGGATTCTCCCAGCCTTGAGTATTGCATAATTCCCTTCCAACATAACCCTGCTCCTGAGGGACTCTGGTGTGTTAATCCATGTTTTCTTTACAAATCAGCTCTATATTAGTTGACTTCTCCAGAGGACTCCAGGAGATGGCCCTCATTACACTAGAACATTTTTTCTGGCAAGTCTTCATTTTCAGTGGTCTTTGGGATACCTCAGGGCTCCCATTTTGTTCCCAAATAGAGTTAAATAAATGAAGGAAGTTCAGACCAAACTTTCTTCTTCTACTGACTCTGTAAAAGAGCCACTGATCACCCCAGCTACTTTAGGGGTTTTGTGTATTTACTTCAAGTAGTATTACAGAATTTCTCCAGTAAAGAGGAATTTATGTTATTGGGGGTGCAGGGAAAGGAGTAGATGTTTTAATTACAAACACCAGTAAACTTAAAAGAAAAACTGTGGGGTATTTATTTTCTAGGTGGCTGGAAGAAAACAGTTGCTAAGAGAGAATAATTTTTTAGCAGCTTCTTACATTTCTAAATTCTTTTAAACTTTTCAAAATCCAGCAGTCCAAAGAAGCCAACCTAGTAGCTATTCAGACTCAAATGCCAAAGACATCCATTTCAATACTTAGTGAATCTCATGGTTTGGGACTTTGTACTTAATGCTGTATGAGTAAAGAAGCACAAGAAGTATGGCTGTGCTGGACTCTTGCTGAGATGGAGTTTTACAATGAACATGAGATGGGTAAGATTAAGAGATGCAGAGTTGAGTGGCAAAGGAGATTCAAGGCTAAAATGATGCTGGATGAAGTTGCATAACTGAGAGTTCTCAGAGGCCATATCAGTCAGGAGCATCTAACCATCCCAGCTTGGTAATCAGTATCCTAAGTGTCTGCATGCTTTACACACTCATGACCAAGGTAATTCTGCAATGAGAACAGCAGGAAATAATTTTTTATTCTCTTATCTTACACTGCTCTCTTTTTCTGGTCCTCACTCTATCATCCTTTCCACGTTGATATTCAGCTTTATTCTGCCCTTCATGATTTAACATGCCTCAGCATCCCAATTTCTTGAAAATATTTTTCAGAGAGAGGCAATTTTCGCATCTCAAAGAACGCTGAAACCCGAAACTGGACCTCTGTACACAATGCCAGGTTCACTCCAAGATGAATTAATGTTATTTATATACATGGACAAACATGGAAAACATGCGTAAACAGGCTAAGCCTAGAGCACTGAAACTGTTGAAGCCTATTTTCTACTTGATTTGGGTCCTAGATTCTGGGTTACCTAATAAAGCATAAGGGCTGATTAAGTCTTTTTCTGATGTTTGGGATGTTTATAAAGCCCCTTCCCTGTGTGGATTCTCTAATTAAGGATGATCAGATATTGCATCTTTCTCTGAATAGGAGCATTGATAGGATCTCTCTTCTGTCTTGTCACCTTTTCCCATGATTTTCTAAGGACCTATCTTTGTGATTTTGGCCCCTCTTTGGCCCCTTTTTTGGCCCCTCTGGCCAAAGTTGATGGTTGTGGAAGAAAATTGATCAGGAAGACTGAAAGAGCAGAATTAAGGGTGCTTTTCTAGCCTTATTGTTGGAATTTCCTGATTTGTGGAGATCTATCTTTGAAAAATTGTTTCTTCATGGAGTAGATATATGACCTGATGCATGAGATCCAGCAAGAGTAAGACATGGAAGAAGAAAGCTAATAGAGCTGGATTACTTAGGTGATAAATTCACATGGTTCCATTAAAATCAATGGTCTGGGAGCAGATAGCTGTGAAACCTGAATATAACCACTAACTCCCACATGCTTAACCATCTGATAAAGCTAGGGAACAATCTTTCTTTAGGATTTGGATACATTCCCACTACACTTTTGGAAATAAAGTAAGATGTCTAAGTTTGTTGTGATCTCTGTCAGGCATCTCCAGAGGATAATTCAGATCAGCTGGGCTAAACCACCTGCTGGAAGTGCTTGTCTTTCTCCTCTGAGCACTTGGGAAACCTATCTATCTGACTAATTCAGGCTAGGCACACCAAAATTAGTTGAGATAACTCCCTCCTAAAGTAGTCTGCGTTTTATAAGGAGCCACCTTGTATTATGCACAGGAATGCATATCCTTCAGGGCAAGAAGTTTAAAACAGGTGCTAAAAACAACAATTTATCAGCCTGTTATCTGTGACTTAGAAGGAGTGCACATTACTATTTGTGTCTGAGTTCTCCTGAAGAAAAATTTTATAAGCAATTTATTTTGTACAGGGAGAAGTAGTGTCCTGACACAGCTTGAGGGGATGACAAGGGTTGTAATAAATAAATAATACAATCTATAAAGATGAAATATTTAGAGGGATTAAGAATGCAATAGAAGTCCAGAAATAGCCATTTTTTTGGCATGAGAAGGGAATTTTGCATTCATCTTTTTTATATGTACAGATCAATTATGAACCCTGATTCACCACACAGTTACTGTGGTTTTAGTCTCCTATTGAGCGCAGTCCTTAAGCATGAGAACCTGTGTGATGCTGCTGACTGAAAGAGACTCTTGTGCTTTTTTACTGAAATGTGACCTTGCAGTAAGGCAGGTCTAAAAGGCAGTTCAAGAGGTCATGTGGTCCAGCATTGTTCAGGCTGTGGACTGTGGCTTCAGTGAATTTTGTTAATTGGAAGGTGATCTGAAAAACGAAAAGACAAGTAGTTTAAACACTAGTGCACACTCTCCCGTATGCAAGGAAAGAAGCAAGTAGGATGAAGGCAAAGGGTTTAAAAGTAATGAATGAACTTTCAGTTATAGACACATCCTTATTTGATTGGATTAATAGGCCATTTCAGCAACACAGCGTAAGACAAACTCTTTTTCTTTCCCCAAAAAAACATAATTCTTCAATAGTGTCACTGAACTGTTCCATCTCTTGAAATGATACCATTCATAGCTAAACAATATGTAGATGCCCAACTCATCAAAATCACCGGTGATCAAGATTCAACCACCTTATAGGCAATGTTCCCTGGTACTTAACCATTGCCACCAACTGGAAGATTTTTTTTAGGTGTAACTAAATTTTTGTTATCCTGTCTTTTCTCTTGATTCTCCCCCTTTTTAGCAAAACCAATTCCAGCTCTTTCAATGTTCCCTTAAAGGCCATGTGCTGTAGACCTCTGATCACTCCTAGTGCTGCCTTCTGGACCGTCTCCAGTTGATTTACATTTTTATTGAAATTCAGTGCCCAGAAATGAATGCAGATGTTCAACTGACAGCTTTCCAGTGCTAAGCGGAATGGAAGGGCTAGCTCTGATGTCCTCCCTTCCTTGTGACAGCATGACACTCTGATTCCTGTTAAGCTCTTGGTCCACTCTAATCCCCAATTCCTTTGCTGACAAACTGCAGCCCAGAGTGTCACTCCTTCACTTATATCCCCTAAGTTACAAAACAATGGAAAAGACTCACTCTGACTATCATCATCAGCTCTAGAGTAGCTAGAATCCAGCATCTAGTCTACTGTAACATGCTTGTTGATCTCAGTGGTCATCCTGGAAAGACTTAACTATCTCAAAGGGTAATACTATTCCTTCCTCCAACAGGTATCTTAAATGGGAAGGTTGATTCACTTTCTTGAGGAGTCAGTATTCATTAATTGTAAGGGATCCAGATGACCAAATTGGACTAGAGACTTAAAGCTTTTGTCGTTCAGATAAGATCAGATTAAGTGTAAACTCAACTGTATTGTTTTGTTCTTGTCCTTACTGAATCACTTTCTTTCTTTCTTGCACCAGTTAACCAAGGTGATTTTGAATTCTAATGTTGGTCTCCAAAGTATTTCTAGTCTGGCATTGTCCATGAGCTTAGTAAGTATGTTCCATTTTTAAGTAGCCAACAGAAAAAATACATAATGTTAACTGACAGATCCAGCAGAGGACTACAGCATACACACTTTCATTTTGACAAAGAATCATTGCTAGCTCTTTCTACCCAGCAGCAGTTTCATCAAGAGTTCTGAAGGGAGGAGGATATTTCTTTGAGTTGATCACACAAGAAACAAAGGTTGACTGCCTAGGATCTACCCTAGAAATGCCTTTGCTCTCTCTTCTCTCTATCTTGCTGCAGCTGACTCTTGTTGCGGAGGAGAGGGTGGATATCACAAACATAATGTCCTGGATTTAAGCACTTCATAAACAACGATATTCCTTTAATGGAGAAAATAATAGCCTCGGCACTGTCAAACATATGTATTTTAAACCAGCCATATAAANGCTCTGCCATCAGAAGGGCTGCAGAACTGGGCCCATAGACAGCAGTCACAGGTTGGTGGTGTTCTATTATTCATTTTTAGACAGTCAGTAAATTACAGAGAAGAGATGAATGCCCCATTTTATGAGGCAATAACAGCCTGGATTTTAGCAGAGAACAAGTCACTTTGTCTGGATTTCAGGCACTATATCAAGGCCCAGTTATTTGGCTATTATTTATAATATTTTATGGATACTGCCAAATAATTCAAAACTGTGATTAATGCAGCCCACTTCAGAACCTCTCCATTGTGCCAAAGCAAATTAGCAAGGGTCTGTTTGAGTAGGGAAAGTTATTGTATGACAGATGTCCATCCCCCATTTCTTCATCCTAAGGTAGTAGAATGGTCTTAGATATCCAAGTTTCCTTGCATGTTACTTCTAAGGGTGCGTGATCCAACAGCTCTGAAAAAGATGGGAATTCTCATGAAGGGACTGGCGAGGCATTTACTGGGACATGTGGCTTAAGGACTTAATTTTATTTGACTTTGCTGTAAGCTATTTCTGCTCTGAAGGTGCAAGTCATTGGATCGCTTTCAGTGGCACGTAAGAGGTCTGTATCTTTTCTTCAGATTTCCTCAAATCTCTTTGCAAGTGGCATAATTCCAGGTATTCTTTTCTAGTTAAACTTTCTGTTGAGGGGAGAAATACAAAATTTGTCCCAAAGTCTATGCACAGAGTGATAATAAGCTTGTAGAAAACATGGGCAGTTTTGCTGCAGATGGCAGCAATACCTGGCAGAGAAAGACCATGGATGATGGAAGAACAACCCCTACTTTACTGCCTGAAACTTGCAGATCTAGGATAAATTTTAACAAGCTGGTACCTGGTACTTCTTCTGTCAAAATCTTCAGAGATTACTTCCTGGATATACTTCGTATTCAGATACCCATTTGATCACTGAATTAAACATTCTTTTCAGTTCCCAGTTCACCTCAAAACGTCTTAGATGCTCAAATATGCACAGATTTTTTTATCTGCATGAAATATTGCTTTAAAGGCACTTTCCAAAGCCATCATGTTTACTTTTTTTTTTTAGTGAGTACTTCTGGTGGGAAACACTATCATGATTAAGACTTGCACTGACTGAAAATGCAATAATTACAGTCAATCAGTAATTCCTTTCTCTTCCCTCTGGTTTTCCCTCCATTCTGATTCATAAATCAAAATAGGGGATTTCTTCAATTAGAAATTAATTTTTCCTATGTAAATGTAATTAATTTACTGTTTTTATGGTCCCTCCATGATGCTGGAAAAGTAGAAGGAAACTCAAATGGGAAATGAGTTCAAGCACATCTTGCTGCATAGGTCTTCCGCATTATGTTCAGTGCAAGTACCAGTTAAGATATGTAGCTTGAACAATTGGACAAGTTTCCCATTATTCTTGTTCCTGTTTTGGTCAATAACTAAACAAAGCAGTCTCGATGTACCATTCTGCAGCAGGGAGTATGATTCCTCCTTGGCCACTGCAGTAGAAAGTCTTAGACAGCTGGATAGCAAGTGATCATTTTCCTCTTGTAGTTTGGAACATCCTGGAGAATAAACTGTTAGGATACAGGATGCCCAGACAAGCTCTGGGAAATCCAGTCTGGTTTCCGAAGCATTGCAGTCACTTCACTATTTAAGATGGACAAACAGACAAGACATTCCTGCTTCAAGTACATGAAGTA
>WAAD01020526.1:74999-109887 GCA_013389945.1 Fregata magnificens
CCAGCATGCATTTTTGCTCTAAACAGGCTAAATACAGTCATCAGTGCAGCGAAGCCCATGGCACTGAATTCTGCAAACAGATTCTAAGCCTTTAGCAAGGGTAATTACAGTTAGTTGTTCCACATTTACTAGCTAATAGCTTAACTGAGTGCTTGGAACATGTGATACGTACAGAAAGAATTCCTCATTCTTATCATTGACTTTTCCAGCTGACTCCTGTCATTTTGTGAGTTCTCTTGGGCATAGAAGTGAAAGTTACTATTTTTTTCCTTGCAGAAATCTATGCCACATTTAGGCAACAATTACGAATTCTGTTTCTACTGCAACTGTTTATGTGTCAGTAGCATTGCATCATTCAGAGAATTACAGATATGAAATAAGATCACTAATAGCATAGAAGAATACTGCTGTGAGAAGGGCTGATAACCTGGTGTTTGCTTTTTCTGATTTCATATTCAACGTGATTTCTTTTGAGTAAGTTTGAGTTGTAGTAGCAGGAGTTTGCCCTCCTCTGAACTCCTAAGCTAGATGTATATAAACAGATAACTGCCCCAGAAGAGACAAATTGTCTGCTTAGAAACTTTCATTGACTCCCAAGAAAATTTAGGCATCCAAACCATTCCTTTTCTCAAAGTTGTGGGTTTTTTTTTTTCCTTTTGTTAATTTTCTATCTTTTTTTTTTCTTTCATCATCTATTGCATTAAAAAAGAGAAAGTGAATAAAAGGGGTTCAAAATTTTCAGATAGAACAATCTTCCCTTTGAAAATGCCGATACTACAAAATGTATGTGGAAAAGTACCCATTTTACGTATTTGTTATTGGTTATTATCTACATACTTTGTAACAGAATTGTTGCTTTGACTATAATGTAGGTCCCAACCATCCTGACCTAATATTAGCCAACCCTGCTTTGCCTTGTGGGTTGGAACAGATGACCTCATGAGGTCTTCTGTAATCTGTTAGTATATACGTCTAAAATTTATGCTACTACAAGAATAAAGCAGATAAAATATTGTTGGAATAGTTTTCTTTGGAGCCATAGGATTTTGATTTTTCAACAGATTAGTTGCATGAAACTAAATTTGAAAATGTCCATAATCATTGTGGTACTCAAAATCCATATTGAATAGGTTTAATAAACAAACCTGATACTCTTATTCTTTCTGAGCATTATTCCTGGCATAAATAGACAGATGCCTTTTAGCTTTAAAGGATTTAGGATATGGTTTAATCATGGTCTTTGACTATATTCACAAAGAGAAAATGCTTAATGTTAGAGCACACTTTAATCTAATAGAATGTAGCAAAAGCCAGTGCACTGAACGGACATCAACAACAAGAAAACTGAAGCAATACAAGGTAAATGGAAGGAAAATGCACGTTGCTACTTTTTAACACTGTTGGTAAGTATCATTTCCAAAGCCTGTGGATTTCAGTATCATTCTGTGCCCTTAAACACAGATTGTATGTCTTTCTGTTTAGAAATACATCTTTCACCTTAAACCCATATTGGTAGGTTGTATTCAAGAGCCATAGTATGAGGCTCTATGCTGTACGATATACCAGAGTGCGGCTATTTATGATAATGGTCTCTGTTAGCTTCAACAAAGTGCTCTCTCTCTGAGACATAAATGTCTACTCATTCAAATGCATGACATCCATTTATCTACCTGAAAAAAGTTCATGCAAAAAGAAGAAAACTTAGGTTTTTAAGCCATTTCTCCCACAACAACTTCCCTCTTTTTATAGCCTTTCTTCAGCTCCAAGTTATTATTATTCGCATGCCATACCGTATTTCACACCATAACGTGTTTATTAGCAGCAATGTGCAATGTCCCAGGCAGCACAGGAATCCATAATTTACTGACTCCCTTTCCCTCCAGTGAGCATTAAAATGATGTGCCAATTGATCTCACAATGCTCCTCGGTGGCCTTCGGGCTAACCTGATGAGCTGCTTGTCCTGTTGGTGCCTGAGGTTTGGGCTAAAGCGCTGAATTGAACTTCTCTAAAACTCATAATTCTCTGAGCTCATCTGATACTTCTAATTTATGTATGCTCTGCACAGATTGTGTCTACACTTCGGAAGACCTATGACTTTTATCCTGAGTACCGTCCTCGAACTAACAGGCCGGCTGCCTATTTATATAAATTCTCAGGCAGCCCCTGCAGTCAAAATTACCCAGGGACTCTTATGATGCTTTCAACCTTCTGATTTTGCAAATTATTTTCCCCAGGGCTGCTTGGTAGAAATGGGTTGGAGTAACTTCAGAAAGGCTGCCATATCTTGGATAATTTAGGGAGTGCTTCTCAACTGGTGAGGTCTGCCTTAGTGGTAAGTAAGAGGGAAATGCAAATACATCTTAGAGCATCATTCCACCCCTTTGGAAGCTATGTCAGTGCCTCAAGCAAGCCCCAAAAGCAGTCCAGGTGACCAGGCAGTGACTGTCTACTTTGAGCTGAGCTGAACTGCCCCCCAGACTCTATTGGCTATATCAGCATTTATTACAATGGGACCTTAAACGCGTAGCACACAAGTAGACCCTTAAATGTAGGTACCTTAATCTCCACCTGAATCCTACTAGAAGAGATCAGCTTCATTGAATACATGGATACCTAGTGCCACTGGAAACGCATACTCTATCCACGGCATCTGCAAGAGCAAGCAGATATGACCAGGACCTTTGGGAATTCAAATCCTTATGGACAACAAGATGGGAAGGTAGGCAGGGCAGTACAGGACACTGATGTAGTCTACAGGGTGAGGCTGTGATTCCTCTGACGAAATGTAGGCAACTCCTGTGAGATAAGATACGTTGCATCTGCACTTTAATGACTTTATGACTATCTCTCCTCAACTATAAAAAGGAACACAGAGTAACTTGGTTAAAATGCGATGCCCACACAGAAAACACCCACATCAAATCCTACCTTCAAGCTCTCTTTACAGTCAGTGAGGAGAGACAGACACCTTGCCTGAGACTGGAATGAGCTGCCATCTGGAAATGTTCATATCTATCCACATTGACTGCAGATAGAGCCCAGAAACATTCTTAGACTGCACATATAACTCTAAATGGATAGAACTTAGACTTCATCAGCAAAAATATATTTTTTAATATCAGCTCTTCCCTTTCTAGCCTATTAAAAGGGTCCATGTCCTTAGGCTAGATCAAATCATAGTAAAAACTGTAACGCAATTAATCAGACAAGTGACTTTTAACATCCTAGACATAAAGGTAGTTTAACAAGACATTTAATCTTTTTCTTCCCTAAATAAACATTCTTAAAATGTAGTTATGTTTCCTTGCATCACTTAAATTGAGAACATTATTAAGCATCCGGAGATGTTACATAATCAAAGTGTCAAAACACAGTTCTGATTAAAGGGATATCACTTGAGATAGAGGGTTTTTTCTAACAGTTCAAAAAATATTGAAAAATTTGTGGCAAATTATGAATGTTGTTATTACTTATTTGTTAGGTCTTTGGGTTATTCTAGAGGTCTTTGTATACAGCTGAACTATCTTGGGCAAAGAGAAGAAAAACCTATAGAAAAGTGGTAATATTAATTTAGGAACATGTTGAATGGCTTGAACTGGGCACATCTGATATGTTGCACTGACAAGTATTTATCCTTAAGCACAGGGTTGTGAAGCAGTAATGAAAAACATAACAAAACAACAACATCAGTCTTGGAGGCAATTCCTACCTCTCCTTTCTTCTAGTGTTTATGCTGCCTTTATCACTAAACTGAGTGCCTTGCCTGGTAAAGGTATAGTAATATTATTCTTATTGGCTTCGTGGTAATATCTAGTCTAAATTTGATTCTATTGTAGTATTCCCCAAAGCTGAAAAAGGCATGCTAGAATATAGATTTGTCAAAGCTTACAAGGAAATAGTCTCTGGAAGTTTCAGAATCACTATCATATTATGCAAAGCAGAAGAACAATACCTTGCAAAATTTATTTAAGGTATATATAGAGCTACGGGAAACATAGGAAACATTGTCCAGGATTAGATTAGTCTAGCTGTTCAAATATCTTGCCTCAAATTTTGGTTGAAACCAAGTGAATGATAGAAGCTTTTCCTGCATATTTGTGTGTGCTCAACACACCAGCTACAATTCAACTTCACCCTTTATATCTCTGACAAAAAAATTGTTTGCATTCTGTTAACATGCAATGTTATAAAATAAAATATATACATGGGTACCAAGAGTATCCCAGATGTTTCTTGAGTCTTGATAAGAAAATTACTTTGACTATCTCATACAATGAAATTCTCAACTCAGTTGTGCATCGGAGAAAACCCATATTTGATCAGTTCCAAATTTTCCAGCTTTCAGGTTCCTGGAAATTTTCCTGTTACGTGTGCTGAAGTAGGAATGATGGACTATCATTGTCTGCCTTCTATATAACATTCACAAGCATATTCTGTCACTCTGCCCTCTCTTGTTTGTCATCTTACTGAGTAAAATCAGGCATAGAACAAGTCTTTTGCCACCTGAATTCAGAACTGTCCTTGCATTTCTCTGTTTATTGACTTCTGTATTGTAAATAAGTCTCTCCCAGAGTGGAGATGCTGATTGCACTGTTCTCTTGTACTTGAACAGCTCAGAATTATGTCTATTCCCCTCACTTGAATGGAAAGGAGGGGAATATCCAGAGAAGTCCCATCTCCTCCTTGATGGTCACTATATCAAGATCGCTTCATATCACTTCACTATCCAAACACCCTCCTCTCTTTCTAAAGACCTTTTACTTATTTTCCCAATATTCAGCGCTGGTCCCAGGGACTTGGGCTGTGTATTATTAGTCAAACAGTTACTTTTTGGGTTTGTAGTGATCTGCATTGTTCCAGTTAAAGAACACTGATGACAAAAGACAAAGGGCAAAAAGAAGGCATAATGACAATTCATCTTAGCCAACACGATTCAGAGCTGCTAGACTTGTAATCTAAAAGCTGGAGACGTAACATTGTACCATAAGATGCTTGTAAGGTATTGACATTTTCTATGCATTGACAGGAGGGAAGGGTTGAATTATTTGTCAAATCAAAATTTGGGAAACATTTTTCTGTGGAGAACATGGTCGAGATCACAGATCATTTTCCTTGCAATTTCACAGAGATCTGAGCACATGTCCTTTCAGTAACAGGTAGATTTAATCCATATCTTACATTTTCTGCAACCTCCTTTGCAGACACTTAATGACTCCTATTGCATACCAACTCTACTCCTTTCTGGTTTTGGCTTGGTAGGAGAAAAAAAAAAATTCTAGTCCAGCTCAGCTTTCTCAAGATGAAGGGCACTAAATTATCCCCAATCTAAATGAACAGAGGGGAATAAATTACCTAATTTCTTGCAATCTTTATATTTTATAGCTTCTGAAATCTGAAGAGAGGAGCTGTCGTTGCTGTTGTGAGCTACTGCTTGATTTCTGGTCACAGATGTCCAAACCTTGTGTTTATGAAATAAGGGATTGCAAAAAATTGTGACATTTCTGTTTCCTCTCTAGCTAGCAGACTTCCTTCACTGGTTAGGAAACAATATTCTCAGCTCATCAAGAACAGAGACCAAACATTAGCTTATAGCTTCTTAATTTCCTCATTGCAAAATAGAAGATTTATAAGTATTAATTTACTCCTTTTATGTCTGTGCTGTTCCCATTGTACAAAAACAAAAAAGGAACAGTGTGTCTGATACAATGCAAATCTGTAAGGGGTGTGGAACCCATTTGTATCTTGGCACACAGGATATTCTCAGGAGGAGTCATATATCCACATGTATTGCACCAGCTCTCATCTGCAGCTTCACTATTTCACTCTCCTCTTAAGCAAAGTATTTGAGGTACAGCCAAGGTACACATAAGACACAGCTACATTTCAAGGAGGTGTGAAATAATTCATATTTGGGTAACTTTCACAATTGCATAGCAAAAAAATTCTGCATTGCTTTCAAAGTGAGTGCGATTGATATTCTCCATTGTAGTACTCCACCAGCCAATAACTAGATCAAAAAATCTCCAGACAGAAAAATAAAGTCTGAGTAGAGTGGAGCATTAAGTTCGTCCAAGAATGTCTTCAACATGCAGGGCTACTTTGATTGCATGGCACAGATTCAACTTTCCAAATCACTGTCCTTCTAAACACAGGTTTCAGACTACATTTTTCAGCAGTAGCCACTCAATATCCTTCATTTAACATGCTTTTCCATTCTTGATTCAAATTTATCAGAGCCAGAAGCTGCTTCTCTGCCACAGGATACTGAGCCCATGAATCATCATATTTCAGGGATACTGAATTTGAGATTAATAATTGCTACACTGTGAGCCTCCTATTTTTTTTACCTCCTCAGCTGATATAAATCACTAGGGCCTTTTGTAGATTTTCCTAAATGTCTACATAGTCAAATGTCCTTTTTTATTTCCTCCAAGAAAATAATTATTTCCTGTCTTTGTTGTGAACTGCTTTAGGAGTACTTAGTAAAAAAGTTCAATGTAGGCTTTAATAAGATTATTATTAAAATGATGCAATAATGCTAATGCATTAAGTTTATGTAATGTTGATCCTCAGTGTGCTGTATCTTTTCATTTTTTTCTCAGTTCAGACTAAAGTGATTTTACCCACGTTAGAAATTCACCTTTAAGGAGTTAACCAGCTACATATATTAAAAATATAGCAACATCTGTATACCTCATTGATTTCCAGCAGTTGTCCCAGAATAGCTTCTTAATTATTTTTCTAGTAATTTTCTTGAAATCTAATTATAAGATCTAATTTGTGAAAGTTCTGGAGCTGGTATGCTATTATGTGCAAAAAAAATCAGGCTGGCTGGCTGACTTCTAATAACAAATGAACTTGTTAGTGATTTCTCACTTATAAGAAAAAAAAAAAAAGCTCTGATATTCTTTGTAATCTTATCTAAACATTTATTGAAGAGTACAGTCCTTACTCCACATTGAGAGAGACAACTGAAAACAAATTGCTGAGCGCTGAATAGGAGGATAGTTCTCAGAAGTGAAAACTATTAGACTATTATTCTTTTATATCCAAAGGAATTTCCATTGCTTAGAGCGTTTCAGACTATGTGGGAAATCCTTTGGGAATACACTTCTCAGCTCTGCTCCAGTAATAGAGCATATTGTCTCTGTATCTACTCACCACTGTGATAGCTAGGTCGTCGACAAAATTAGAGAGAGTTGCTCTTCACAAAGGAGACATACACTTTGCTCTACAGTTGCTGAGGTTCGTGGCAGTTTTCTAAGAGGATGCTGTAGATTCATGGACCAGCTTGCCAAGAAAGTTGGTATTCAAGCAATAAAATCTGTGACCTGCTGCTCACCATGTGAGGACACACACACACACACTCACCTGGGCACATCATTATCAAATTTAAGCTTTATCTTCAACCAAACACCAAATCATCCTTGGGGCCTCTAAGAATAGGTCCACATGGTGAGGTGCAGAGCTTTGAGGATGTGTTTGACAATATTGTGCTCTGCAGCCCCATGCTTGCTGCCTTGCTGTCCTTATTGCTGTTTTTCAGACTGCCTGTACCGCAGGATAAAAGCATCCACAGTGTGTTTGAGAAGATGAACTTGGCATATCTCACAGTGTAGCTGGGTGGTTATGCTGAACCCTCATACTGTTTTTCTTAACCACATGCATGAAAGTCGGACCTCAGTTAAAAGATCAGATTCACCTCCTACAACCAGTTCTGGAAGCTGGGTTGAAGTAATTGCTGGATGTAGACTTACAATGTGGGAGAGGGAAAAAACTAGACTTAAAAGAGGCCTGAGACTTGCCTTCCCTTGTCACTCTAAAAATCCTAAAATGCTGAAACAGAATATTGACATACATGTCTGAATTCCTACATCTATGAAAATAGGCGTTTCACTGGAAAGTGAATACATATTTGCTATCTCTGTGGTTTGGGGTTGGGTTTTGTGGATTTTTGTGGTTTCTTTTTGGGTTTTTTTTATGATGCTATGCAACCAGGAACTGCTTTGACAAAGATGGGGATATGAAGTCTATTAGCAGAAGCTTCTGTCTTAACATTTAAACTAGCCCACTCATTGGGACTAGAACACTACTGTATAGTCTCCAAGTTCTGGCAGGAGGCAAAAACAGCACATTGAGCATATAGTTAAATGGCAAAACATGTCCTATAATCCATTTCATAGGAAAGTTTTGTGGTTTTTTTTTTTTAAAGGCAGCTGCTGATGCTGTCTGTTTTAAACAAAAATTATATAGAGAAGGGGAAAGAACGCTGTCAAATGACTTTCTGAACCCAAACTGAGTATGGCTATTTTAGAGAACTACAAAAGTATTTCTTTTTCTAGTGCCCTCTCGTGACAACTTTTGTTGGGTATGTAATACATCATCAGAGGTCTGTGCTTTCAGCAGCACATCTATTACAGAAGATTGCTTTGAAGGAGCAGTGTAGAAGAACGAGCCCCAGTCATCAATTACAACTGCTAGAAAGATGTCAACAGGTTCACATATGAGATTCCTCTTTAGCCTCGGAAAGTGGGAGTTGAACAGCTCTACCAGCTGCAACTTCAGTGCCTTTTTTATAGTAGGAAAATTTAGAATTTGCCCAACCTTTCTGACTCAAGGCCAGCAGTAATTATGCAATGAAATGCATTTATTACTTTTCATATACCTAAACATAAATTTAAGATGTTGTTTTTTAATGATATCATGAAAATTAGAGTCTTGCTTTCCTTACCAACCTTGATGTGTTTTGGCACAATTCTTCACCTCCCTAAGGCTCCATGAAATTAGTATTGTTATTTATGTTGTGGAGCCTTAAGCAAGACAACATTTTACTAGATAGGCCACATAACCTGGGAAGACAATGGACATCTCTGGGGAGATGTGAGTACGTGAAGGGGAATTTGATCCAAAGTCAATTGAAGACAGTGGAATGACAACCTTCCTCTCTAAGTTTTAGGTCATCTCTGTGACCATTTCAGAACCTTTTGTGCCTTCCAGCCCAAGGACTGATAACTGGAATGTCTGTGACAGTGGCAACAAGATGACATTCAAGTCCTTGATGAGACAAAAATATTTTCTGTAGTTGGATATTCCTCAGTCTCCTCTAACTGCAATGAAATGCCAGCTCTTTATCACTAGAATAAAGATGTGAATCTCTTTGTACTGAATGCAACCTTAGTGATACTAGAGTGATTATTTCTCAAAACTAGTTGTGGTAGGTTAACCTTGGTGGGTTGCAAGACCCCTACTGAGCTGCTCTATCACTCCCCCTCCTCAACAGGGGAGTTGGATGGTGAAAACCAAAGACAACCACTAAAACACCTTCCCCTCACCCCCTTTCTTCCCGTTCCCACCTTCACCCCCTCACTCCCGACTCCTCTCCCCCGAGGGCGCAGGGGTGGGGATGGGGGCTGCGGTCAGTCCATCACAGCCCCTCTCGGCCGCTCCTCCCTCCCCACACGTCTCCCCGCTCCAGCGCGGGCCCTTCCCCGGGCTGCAGTCCCTCAGGGACAACCTGCTCCCGCCCGGGCTCTCCACGGCCGCGGCTCCCGCAGGAAATCTCCCCCCGCTGCGGCGTGGGGCCCTCCCCGGGCTGCAGGGTGGGTCTCTGCTCCAGCGGGGTCTCTGCAGGGCTGCAGGGGATCCCTGCTCCGGGCCTGCAGCCCCTCCCGCCCTCCTCCTCCTCCTCCTCCGGCCTCGGGGTCCCTCCGCTGCTGCTCCCTCCTCGGCTTCCTCCTCCTCTGCCTGTGCCGCCTTTGGCCCTTGCTGAAACCCGTTTTCCCCCCGGCGCCCCCGGCTTGGCTGAGGGGCTCAGCTGTGTCCTGCCCTGGGGCCCTTGGAGCCGGCTGGCACCGGCTGGGACCGGCTGTGTCCGGCACGGGGCAGCCCCGGCCTCCCCTCACAGAGGCCGCCCTGTAGGCCCTGCTGCCAACACCTGGGCACAGACACCCAGTACATTAGTCTTTGCATCTGCAGAGATGAGTAAAAGCTAGTGATGCAGTTTCCTAGGCCGGGTAACAGGCAACGCAGCAGCAAAGCCGCCCTGGAGTTTGGCAGCTGCTGAGGGGAAGTGATTGTACACTGTTTTCAGGTATTTTCAGCTTCTCTCATGAAGCTGTTATACAGGGTATCCAATTGCAAAGGTGCTGCTGAAAGTAATTTAATTTATTTTATTGTAGTCAGAGGTAGGAGGGAATTTCCCAACTAGCCTGTTTTCTGCAGGTAAAAGACATTTTGGCTGAGCTGAAGCATGTTTAATGAGAAGCAGTCAGATTCATTTCCTTGCGAAGTTTAATTTTTTTCTGTTTCATCCTTCAGCTGAGGAATTCCACTTTTCATGGGCACAGTGACAGAATTAGGTGCAGGACATGCTGAAATCCCATGGTAAATCACCCAGTTTTTGCCCACTCAGTTAGGTATTCCTGTGCCTCTTAAAGCATTACAGCTCTGCCTTTCAGGTCTGAACCTCTGAGTGACTGGAGACAATGTAAGATGAAGATTCTTAGCATATACAGAATTGGGGTCTGTGACTGATAAAAGAGCCACTCAGAAGATCTTTATAAAAATATGCATGAGTAAGGAGATTTTACAGCTAGACAAAGCTCAAAAAGCCTTGCATGTCCTTCCGTCATAAATATGAGCCTTTCTCCCAACCTGAGCACCACTGAGACAGATCACTGTGTGAAATAAAAGCCATGTTCTCCAATTGTTTTAAATGGTACCAACTCAGAGGATCAGAAAGTCAGGAATTTCCACTTTTGTTTAACCAGCAGGACTTTCTGAAATGAGCTTTTAAGCTTAGCTGGAATGCATTTACAGAAAGATTTTCATTTTGTTCTGAATAACCAAGGCATCTGTGCTTCAAATGTTATTCCCTTCCTGGTGCCTGGTAAAGCATTTTTCAAAGTCCTTGGTTTATTGAAAGGATCACTGCTTCCCGCATGCACTGGAACGCTGATTGAGATGACCTTACGTATCTGCAGCCCATCAGCCTTTTCTCCTTTCTCTGGGAAGGAGACTTGTTTATGAAATTATGTTTTCAATAGCAGTAGCAGCCAGAATTCTGATTAGGCTAGCGGTTTGCCCCTTGGAAAAGGAACAAGAATGACACAGGAGCCAAAGTTTTAATTGCATTGGCAGTTTTCCCCATTCATAAAAGTTCAGGAGAAAGAAAAAAGTTCAGGACAGGGTCATATGCAGGTATGCCATGCATATGCAGAGCTGTTGTGTATTCTATTGTTTAACAGACTCTGTTGCAATGTACAATTTATTTGTTTTTCATGTGCATTTGGAGTATTAAAACAGAAAGCATCCCTGTGAGTCAGTCACAGACTAACAACTGCCTTTCCAATATATAGCTCATGAAGGTGACCATTGCTATTCTTCAATGCATTTCAGAAAAGCATGGGTGACTTAGCTGCAATGAAAACCCAGCTTCTACATTGTGCTGTGCAACTGCATCCTATTTCAGGATGCTGTGCCTATCAGGGCACCTACGCCAAAAGCATTGTAAAAAAATGTGGGGGAGACAGAGAAAGAAAGTGATTATTATCCTTCTGCTATTCTGAAGGGAACTGAGAAAACTTATTCCTTCTGAAATGAGAGTAAATATCAGAGCAGATTTGGGCATCCTGAGCTCATACATCTGCTGATCTCATTGCTAGCTGGCAGCCTTGCTGCATCTCCAGTCCAATGGATTGATTCTGGGACAAAGAGAAGCCAGTTTCTTCTGTGAGAGCTGGATGGCAGACCTACCTTGCGATGACCCATCCAAACTGTGTCAATGAGAGGCTGAAGTGGGTTGTGAGGAGACTTTGAATCTCTCTACATAGAGCTGTCCTCTGTGCCTGGGCACTGGGAACACAAGAGAGGGGGTGGACCAAGGTGTGAGAATGGGCGTATGTTAACTGACAATGCTGGCATCATCCAAGAGATGAAGGCAGAACTCTCAGAGAGTATGCATCAGGTATCATCTCCCTTGAAATCGTTATGAATCAGTGAATTACTGCTGCAGCTGCTGTTATTAATAAAACATCAACAACCAAGTGTCATTAGATAAGGTCTGGAAACAGCAACATGTTATACCCTTACATGAAAACGTCAGTTATTTACAATATATTTAAGATTCCAGCATGCAGCCTAATGCAATTAGTCAAAATCATTTTCAAAATAGCTAAGAATCCCTAGGATGTCTCAACAGGCTAAAAGAAATCTAAGTAGAGTTAAAAAGTCATTATTAATGACCCTGCTGTGATGGAATAAAATAGAAGCTGTTGCTCCTTGCTAAGCAAATGAAAACAAAGAGACATTACTTATCCCTGCTATTAATTCCATGGTCTTAATTCCTGATGGAAATTTTCTGATTTCCTTTCCCATAAGTACATTTTCCTCCAGTAATTTGACTTACATCTTGAACAAAGTGCCACCTTGCTTCAAATAGCTCTGTGCTGTTCCACGTTTCTTTATAATTTAGTTAGAGCTGTTATATATTCCACTTGGGGTGTTTTTTCTATGTTTTGGAAAACAAGGATTTGCTTTTTGCTTTATAAATTTGGGTAACCGAAAATTTCATACATTTATGGGGGGAGGCTAATTAGAGAAATCAAGGGCTGTATGCTAGGCGTATTTGAGAGAAGCTTAATGGATCAATTTAGGGGAAACACATGCTTAAGGTCATTCAACACATTAAAACACGTACTGTATTTGGGTTTCTTAACATCTTTCCAAGGTTTCTGTATTTAGTGTGAAGTTTTTTGAGGGTTGTTTTTTTTCCCCAGGTCTCTGCCTCAAGCTGAGATGTTTTGTCTGGTTTACTTTGATTGGTTTTTTAGATTTTCATCTAGGAGTATGATAACAATTTTCAGCAAGGAGGTTAGGGGAAAACGCATTATTCTTTCAACGTTAAAAAAAAAAAAGGTTTGCTTCACTGTTAACAGGTTTCTGTAATCTGTGTAGGGACTTGGAAGTTGTCAGGAGACTTGCTGCTGTTTCAGATGTGTGACTTTTAACCGAAAATCCACTGAAAATTAATTACATTCAGACAATTTCTTAGCTCCCCATGAGCAGAAGAGAGCTGCCAGGTACTTAATTTCCACCGAGTAGTCGGTAAGTCCCCACAATCCCTGCATGAATCTCAGTGAGGCTGCAGGTGCCCCTTCCATATAACTCCTACTAGAAAACCAGAAAGGACTATTTTTCCAGTGGCTTGTCCAATAATTTGGTGGTGCTCAGCTCTTAGAAGAAGGAGGAAGAGGCATGAATAGATTGGAGAAAAACAGAATCATAGAGGTATTGGTTAAAAAAGACAACAGAAGGCAGAGCAAAGGCTGGGAGAAAGGAGAGAATAGGTCAGATGTGTATAAGGGGGATAGAAATAATTTAGGTACTGAGGCAGGAGAGTCCGTCAGCATATGAGAAGGTTTTGGTACAGCATCCACCCAACTCTGAATGCAGGTGCCCTCAGTTTGCATTCCTTTGCCATCAGCAGGGATGGGTGCCAGCTCCAAACCATGGACATATAGTTGTAGGTCCCTATCTGTGCTGGGATCCTAATTATGTTTTCTGATATTCTCTGTAAGCAGATGACGTCACAATTTCTTCCACAACATCCCTTCAGTGGAGAATAGGTGGATCAAGTTTGGGGATATATCAGGGACATGTATTAAAGGGACTGTGGTCTGTGTGATCCTCATGGTATTATTTACAGAATGTGGAATTTAAAAGTGAGGTGGTGGGAAGAGGAAAGTGTACAGGAAGAGAGGATCTGGCTTCCATGTACGGGAAACTGGAAGCTATCCTGAAAGACAGGATTGTTTTCCTGCCTCTGCCCCTGAGCATGTCACTTGAATTGCAGAGTCACTGCAGACTACATCTTCATTTTCTGAATGGAGAGGGTAAGACATTCAAAGACAGATTTGGTTTTGATTGAGCTCTCCCAGCTACAACAGAAGCTTATTGGAATTTGCCTTTGAGTATACCAGATTGCTAAATACTCTGGAAAACCAATGTGTCAGCCTCTCAGGTCCCGTATGACAGAACGGTGTTGTGTATTTACAACATTAATAATATCCTCCCCAATGATCTCCCACCCCATGCCCATAAGTGAACTGAGAAGGTTAAGTCAGGAATAGCTGTGAGAAGCTGCTGAGTGCACTGTAGAAATGGCCTTGGGGAAACAAATGGGGTTGTAATCAATGCAGGGTCTATTCAGTGAGAAGGAACCAGGTAGGATGAGTCTCTGCTTATCCCTTGCTTGCCAGAGCAACCCTTTAGAGTGTTGACCAGTCAAACATTTAGTTACAGAAACATTTGAGTCTGCCAGCACAGAAGAGGATATAAAAAAGCTCCCAAATATCCCCCAAATCCACATCCCATATCCCACCCTGTCCTTCTCTTTCTTTGGCTCTGCACTGTTTGACTTGTCCTAAAACTCCCACTCCAAAGCCCTGTTCATTGTTCTGCTTTTTTGACCTGAAAACAACGTCCACATCATCCAATCAGGCTCAGGATAAAGTTTCTCCCTGTTTCAGTCTGCCAGGAAACACCCTTAGGTCACAGATTCATGTGTGTTGCCATCTCTTCTCAGTAACTACCTTCTCTGGAGCATTATATGTCTTCCAGCGGAATGAACTATGTTTCCTGGAGGTCTGTACATCTTCCTACAGAGTCAACTATCTTTCAGGGGGGCTTTCTGTCTTCTAGCAGGGTGTGTGGGACAGGTTTGGTGCTGAGACTGCAGTGCTGGGAATGGTGAGCGCAATGCTGAAAGGGAAGAGAGGATGCAGTGGCAAGCCACATCCCTGTGTTTTCATATTAAACACCAACCATCACTTCTTCCCCCTCCCAGTGTTTGTGTTCATGAAGTCTGCAGGAAGGCATGAAAACTTTCAAAATATAATCAGCTCACTACTTTCTGAGAAGTTGCAGTTTCTTCTCTTTTTCATTTCATGACAAAATGGAGAAGGCTGGTTTGGGAGCTCCTGTCTCACACAGAATAATGAACTGAACTTGGATTTCAGCTGTCAGTTGGAGCTTGGCTCTGACCCCCATTGAACCTTGGATTCAAAGATGACAACAAGTGGCCTAACTCCCTCTGCACTCTCTTTGCCATTTCCCCTGAGGAACTCCTCTTCGGGATGCATGTTGATCCTATCTTCAGTTACAACAAGCCCCCCCCCGTTTCACTCATTCTCCACAAAAAAAGTCAGGGATGTTTAGGTGAGCTTGTTCCCTGATTTTTTTTTTTTTTCCCCTTAGCTTGCTCTTTTTTATTCTCATGCTGACAGTTCAACAGCTTTGGAGCCTGTCATCCCAGAACCTGTGCCTGGTGAAGAATTGATGGTTTAAAAGCTTGATGCCATGGATCTATTTTTATGAAATATCTCCCTTTAACCCTCCCATTATTGTAGCAAAAACCTGCATTCCAAAACCATTAACCTGATAATCAGGAAAGGAATATTCAAGGACAAACAAACATGCACAAACAAGCTCTTCATGAAATGGCTCTCCAATTTATCATCCCAGGTCTCTGGCTGGGACCCTGTATTGACTATGTATATTCTGGCAAGGTAACAATGCTACAGAAATAATGCAAATGCAGTTACATGGATGCATGTATTGTGCTTTTCTAACCACATTTCTGTCCGTGTCACAACATCCATGGTGTATACTGGCTTTTTGCCAATTTCTACTCCCTGTAAAATTACTTCATGGGCTATGTGCAAGCAGACAGTTCAAAAGAGTGTCTAAAAGAACAGAGTAAAGGGTGGTAGAGAGAACAGGCAAATGATTTAAGGAAGAATGGTGTGTAATTCCATTTGTATTAAAACTAGGAAAGCTTCAGAGTAGAGCAACAAGATGATAAAATCTCAGGAGCAACTTGGATCTGAGGAATGATTGAGCAGACTAGGAGTCTTCAACCTGGAAAAGAAGTGATTGAAAGGAAAGGTGGTATAAGTCTGTAGACATATGAATGGCACATGAAGGTTGTATAAAGTATGTGAGTGCAGACTGAAGATTGCTCTGTCTCTTTAGTTCAGAAGAAAAGAGAGTCCTCTGGAGCGCTTATTACTCTTAGTTTGCCTGATCCAGGTTTATGATATAGGCAGAATTAAAAAGAGGTCATAAAACCTGTGAGAGAGGTTTCATTAGGTACTGACTACTTCTTATTGATTTCATAACCAGAAGGAGGAGTCATTTACTGAAATGTAGATGTTTACAGTGTAGGTGTCTACATCTGAACTATGTCCCCCCCAAAGCTTTCTTTATAGTGAATGAAGAGTGAGTCAATCAACTTAGTGAAGTCTAAGACATGATTCATCTCATCCTAAAATAGATACATAAAATAGATCAGACTGACTGCACCCTCAACAGGCCTGTTTCTTTCCATGGGCTGTAGAAGGGAGACCAAGGTTCAGGTGTAGAAAACTGCACTGTAATTAAAAGCAGTAAGATCAACCTTTCCATCGTGTCTGACAGCCCTGGAGACTGATTTCTGTGGCTTTCGCTGGCTGCTTGGCTTCAGCTGTCCTAGCAATTAGGCACATAGAATAGGAGTTGTGAAGACACCAAAACTTTAAATGCCCCCTTTACTTTGAGATGGCCAGCTCCAAGTCAAGATGAGGGATAGTGAGTGCTGCCAGCTGGATGGTGTGTCTCAGCTAGAAGGTAGACTATGATCAGTCATATTGTCCTGGCTGAGCCTGGTTAAAAGGTTGTATCCCTCCCATACCACTTTCATAGCACCATCTTTCTTAACATCCTGCTCCTCTGCTAGAAATTATTGCACCTTCAGGTCTGCCTGTGAAACTTCCCATGATGTCACTCTCCGACCATTCTGTCAAAAAAGCCCAGGTCAGAAAACCCAGCAATTAAATTCATTGAGGCACAGTTAGCTGGAGTGAAGTTGATGGTAACCACTTACTCAACTTCAGTTGGAGCACGGCAGTGTCTCTGATCTTTGAGTAACTTGTCTGTATTGTGTGTCTTTTTAATGTATGTGTGAGCATAGCTGAAAAACTTGGTCAAAAGCAATATCAGCACCAGAGGGAAGTGACCATCTGCTGTCTTTAGAGAGAAATCTGTCTTAACAAATATTATAGAAACTGCTTTTCCTTTTTCATATGTGTGCTGGACAACCTAAAAACCACAGAAACCAAATGTTCTTGAGTACATATTCCTGGCAGGTAAGAAATTATTACTTTATTACTGTATTACACGGATGAGCAATGAATGTTTCAAAAACCTGACATGTATATAATTGCACATACAGACAAAACAATCAGCTGCATATTAGTTCAGAATGATGTTGTTGGCAAACTCAAAAAGCTACAGCAGTATATGCTCATGGATTTTCTCATGCATGAGACCTTTATAACTTTGCTCTTCCAAATACTCCAAACACTTGAAAGGTGCCCATGAATTGCAACTGCCATCCACTGCAAGACTCTTTAAATTGATTTTCGCCTCCAAATCAAGTACCAACTTCATAGCCTGGACCATATTTACCAGGATGGGAAAGAGGAAGTTAGGCACCAAATGGTCATATCTTGTAAGAAAATAGCACTATAATTTGCACTAAGGAATAATTTCTGAACTCCTCTTGGGCCTGCAGCCTGCTCCAGAACAGGAATTTCATGCAGCAGCTAAATCATGGTTCATCCCTACCTCCAAAGACCCATTCTGTCAATACCTACTCATTCCCCTTTTAAAATCAACATCTGTTGCATGCAGATGACATAATGTGTAGTTTCCCTTGCCTTCATGAGTGACTTGCAACCCAAGAGCCAAAGTTCAAATGTTGCAGAAGAAAAAAAAAACATTAATCAAAGTAATAGGAAGGAAATGCAAGTCTCATTTTCTAATTAACATAAGGAGTCAGAGCAGGATCCACAAAAGCTTGAATATAAGAACTTAGGAAAAACCCAGTGTTAAGATTCCAGCCTTATCAATAACAGAGGGTTGAACCACTCCTCTTTCCCGGAAGACCTTGTTACGGACTTTCAATATGTAAAGGGGTCTTAGAAGAAAGACACAGAGAGACTTTTTACCAGGGTTTGTAGTAGCAGGACAAGGGGCAACAATTTTAAACTGAAAGAGGGTAGATGTAGATTGAAGATGAAAAAGAATTTTCTTACAGTGAGGGCGGTGAGGCACTGGAACAGGATGCCTAGAGAAGCTGTAGATGCCCCATCATTGCAAGCGGTCAAGGTCAAGTTGGACAGGGCTTTGAGCAACCTGTGAAAGATATCCCTGCCCATGGCAGGGGGGTTAGACTAGATGATCTTTGAAGGTCCCTTCTAACCCAAACCATTCTATGATGCTATGATTCTCCCAATTAGACAGCAAATTTGCTAAAGAGAGGATATCTAAGATATTGAGTAATAACTGTGAAGTGTCAGCATGGTTGCTGCATCTAATATCAGGACAGCTTAGCTTTACATCAGGACCCAGTTCTGAGAAATGTTTTCCGGCTGTTTTCAGGGTTTTCCAAATAGGGTTGAGTTGACTCAGTTCCTGACCAGGTCAGGACCTTAACGAGTAGGAGCTAGCAAAATCTCAACCTTTCTGTTCCAGAGAAGGGATGATTTATTTTTAGTGAATTTACCTGTAATAATTTCTTACCTTTTCTTGTTATCTGTTAGGCTATGACCAGAGAAAAAAATAGATGATAAGTATCTAATTTTTCTTTCATTTAATGGACATCACTATTTCTTAATTTTAATGAATGAAGTATTCAGGTTCCACAATATCTGAAAGCTCCCCCACCCCATATTAGAATCTTTTGAGGATGCA
This sequence comes from Fregata magnificens, assembly GCA_013389945.1. Taxonomy (NCBI): domain Eukaryota; kingdom Metazoa; phylum Chordata; class Aves; order Suliformes; family Fregatidae; genus Fregata; species Fregata magnificens. Next base: position 93,793 of record WAAD01020526.1, read on the forward strand.
AATATTGCAGCATTAGGAATCAATGACGTATTGCACTGACTGTTCCCTATGAGAGAGTCTAATGATGGATCCCCAACAGGTTCTTCATTTAATTCATACTGTTCTGAGGAGGAGGAATCATATACTCTAAGGCACTTTTAAAAATAAACTTCCAATATGCTGAAGCCTTAGTGCCTTTCCAAACTTTGAAATTGGTAAAATTGTGTGCAAAATAATGGCACTTATATCTACTCTAAAAGCCTTTTCTCACCTAAAATTAGTTAATTGCAGAGCATGAGATAAAATCACTACCTGTTCTTACTGACACAGCTTCAAAACAAAGCCTTCAAACTTGCCAATTTCTGTTAATGAATCACAAGCGGAATCACTGGGCCAGATTTGTAGCTGGTGGAGGTTTCAGTCATGCTTAGTTGATTTACACCTACTGAAGTTCTCTTCTCCATACCACAGATGGATCACAAACTTTTCTGAACATGTCTGGTCTCTCTTCATTACTATTAACACCTTCCCACACTACAAAGTGGGTGTCTGAACCCCAAAGTGAATCTCTGTGCTTTATTGCCTCTAATAGATGGTACTAGATGACTGTGGTATTTGCTTGTTCCTGACAGTCTCCAGAGAATATAAAAGGAACAACATCTCTGGTCTTTTGGGATCTTCATTCTCAGCAAGTTTTATGCCAGTATGTCATAATCATTGAATTGACTTTTTTTTTTTTTCCCCTGCCTCTTTAGTTTTCTTTCCCCTGAGCCACCTTCCTCCACTGTGGGGACTTTCCCCATCCAGAGACAAGAATTTAATCTCTTATCACAAGACGTGATCTGGATTGTGTTGGGTTTCAGCATATAATATATATTTTCAGCTGGGTTTGGACTCTGCAAAGATTCCTAAAAGAAGGTGATAACAGTCAATGAGAATAGTTTAAGACCATATGTTGCTATAAAATTGAAGAATTAGACACAACCTGGCATACAACTGTGCTGCATGGTATGCAGACTTAAAATAAAAACTGAGGTATAGCCCAATCTTCTATACAATTTACTTATGAAGGACAAACTAACAACACAATAAAGATGGTTCCAAAGATTCTGATTTATGACTGTGATCACCTTTATAAATATCTCAGAGTCAAGCTGCAACTACTAATTAGCATCCCCCAGGAAATACAGTCATTTAATTGTTGATCATTAACCGTAACTGGCCTAATGGTCACTACATAGGGAGCTCTTCCTCTACGGAAAGGGCTTATTGGAAAATTCAGGCTTGTGATACCCATATGTATTGGAACAATGTGTCCAAAAGCTGTTGCATTCACTAAGAGCTTTGTCTTCCTGAAGTAAAGCAGTACCTGGAATCTGTGGGGTGCATTGCCAAAGAAAACACTAAGTGAAGTCTGGTTTCTGCTGTGTGAAGGGCGTGAGAGGGACTTTTCAGAAGTTAAGACATCATTTTCATATCATTGCTCCAGATTTCACCTCTGTCCTAGCTCAGCTGCAGCAGTCTGTTCTGGTTGTGCAATGTATTTTTAACTAAACAGGTGTTTGACCAAAAACCCTGAGAAATAATTATGAATCACTCTGTAGATCTTAATAGACTTTGGGCCACTCTATTTTAACAGTGAATAAATGTGTATGCAAATAGTTATTATTAACATTTTAAACAAATCTGGCATCTTTTAATAAGTATTAAAATCACTAAAATGTTTGTGGGTAGCCCTTCTGCTGTCTGTCTTCTGTTTGATTTAGAATCTATGATTCAATCAGCCATGAATCTTTTCTCATGTGTCTTGTTCTTGTTCTGTTCTTATAAATTCTGTGTTCTTCCTCTGCTGCTCTTGCCCCCATTTAACAAGCCTGGAAATAGTTAGGTTGCCTAGAAAATTCAGTATCGTTTCGCACGTTACCCTCTGTAGAGCTGAATCTATTTCTTTTTCTATGGCTGTATCATTAACAGTAAAATATTTCATATTTCTCCCTGTGTATATACAATATAGATATGCTCACCAGCTCTCTGCAGAGTTATAAAAAGCCTCCACTTGCCCTTTGTGACCTTGTCACAACAAATTGCTTTTAGATTCTGTGCCATTTGAACAAACACAGCAATTCACTTTCATGTTCCTGCAAATGCTAAGGAAAAAAAAAAAAAAGAAAAAAAAGTTGCTACAGTATGCAGCATATGTCCGGGATCATTCTCACTTTGACACACACTTTTCCTCACCTCCGTTTGAGGCTAAAGTTCAGGGAATTCATGCTACTGACATGCAATGCTTTCTGTTCAATCACAGTCGCTTGGAAACATCTGTTCTGCTTGGACTCAGAGGATGAGCTGAGCTATGCTGTGCTTGGAGGAGGAGAACGTAGATGGATTTGCTCTTAAGTGAAGTTATTTCAGTGAACTGGCAAAGGAAGGGGCACTGAAGTCAGTGAATAGAGTAGCCCTGGTTTCACAGGGTTTTTCATGAGCATCTAGGTAAGGACTGAGAAACTGGCATCACTTCATACAACACCCTGGATTCTTCTGGGTTTCCTGCCTGTTCTTCGAATTTCCTTTGACATGTGGTATACTCACAGGTTTGTCTCTTGTAATTATAGGTTTTACATAGACCCTGCTTTTACTCCTCTGCTGTAAACATATTTCAGAAATCATCAAAATCATATTCCAAAACCTCATTTTTTTCTTCTAAGTAAAATCTATGGGAACAATAGTGTTTTAAACACTGCATTCAAAAATTTTTTGCTAAGAAGTCATTCTGAAATTGGACTTTCACAGCCCATGACACCAAGAGTTCTGACAGGCACGTAATGCCCAAGTGAGGGAGAAAGAAAAACTGACATTTTGGGTTTTACACAGAAGGTGTAAAGACATGCAGCTGTCATATATCCACACTTTTCGATACAGTTGCCATATACCTTATGTATTTGCTTATAATGCTGAAATACATAGTCCATTTGAAAATGAGAAATTACTGGTGCCAGAAAGTTTATTTTATTTTACTTTACTTTAAAAAAAGCTTAGATGAAAGTGAGGAAAGAAAAGCTTGGGATTGCAAAAGAAAGGTGATTCCCATTCTCTTACTGTTATCAGATCTGGACAGAGTACAAACCAGGCCAGCTATGGGGAAAGTAGACACAGACATGTATTTCTGGCAGTGGAGACATGTGTCAATGGGGTGGCTTCCTTTCACAGCTCTGCTCTACATTGACTTGAATTTCTTTTTAGTTTTCCCTGTATTTTTAGGACTATCTGTTCATTGGTTGAAAAAGTGTAGTGTCCAAGCCCTTAAATTGGCAGGTTCTGTTTAAGCTCCATGACTGACTTTAATTAATGCATTAATTAGTCTGCTAGAGAGGAATGATTTAATAGCAGAAATGCTTCTCTATGCTCATGCAACCACACTGGTATCTATGCATACTTCCCTGCTCTGCGTGGACATTGCAGACTGGAGCTGGCTTGGGGATCAACACTGTCCTCCACTGTCTAGTGGAGACAAAGTATTAGTTCCTCGTCTAGAAAAAAAACATGATGATGTTTCTGTTACTCCCTTTGCCTGTGTTTCTGGCTAGATAATTTTTTCTTATGTGTGCTCAAGGAGACCCACATCAGGGGCTGATTCTTTCCCTTTTCCCATCACAACTTAAAATATTCATGGTCTCCTCCTGTGATTATACCTTCCTGACTCAGGCTAAACTCCCAGTCTTTTGAGTTTCTGGCCCTTTAGCACTCAGGGGTTGCCTAAAAGGATGAAGTTCAATACAGATTTTTTGGCTGAGAAGTACAGCTGCAGGTGCCCTAGTGATGCAATGCCAACGCAGATGCACCCAGAAGCATTTTCTGGCTTATATCAGTAGTCTGTCTCGCCCCATATTCTCTGTGACAGGGGCAATAGGAGATGATATCTAGGAAAAGCACATATGCCTGGCCCCTTTTTGTCATTCATTCCCCTTGTATTCTCTGAGCATGATGTATTAGGGATGCTAGAGAGTCTGTCTCTTCCTAATCTTTTTAGTATCCATTTATGGACCTGCTGTCCGTCAATTTGTTTAATTTCATTTTGAACTTCTGATCCTGTCTGCCTCTATTCTGTGGCAACAAACTACAGAATTTCACTACCAATTGTATAAAAAAGTACTTTCTTTTACTTAGTTTACCTTGTTTTATTGAGTGTTCCCAACTCTAGCATTGTGGGATTTGTTACATTCACCTTATCCGCCATCTTTATGATTTTGTAAAACTGAATAATTTCCCTTCTCTGCCTTGTCCATTCTAAACTGAAGGGTCCTAGGCTTTATAGTCTCTCTTTTTAAGGCATCTATCCTTGTAAGACTCCGCTCCCTTTACCATTTTATCTACCATTCTCTATATTTTCCTTAACTACATTGAGATACTCAGACAAGAACCACATAATACCCAAGATGAGGGCACACCAAGTTTTCATAGAGTGGCAAAAGGACATGTTTTGCCTTGTCTGATGCCTAAAATTTTGAGGATTTTTGAGTGTATGGAAGCTTAAGCTCATGATTTCAGGGCTGGTTAACTAACTTCGGGGTCTTTTTCCTGGGTCATAACAGCTGGTTCTTGAGTTCCTGGCAGGAACTGCAGCCCATGGAGAGGAGACCATGCTGGAGCAGGTTTGCTGGCAGGATTTGTGACCCCGTGGGGGACCCACGCTGGAGCAGCCTGTTCCTGAAGAACTCTACCACATGGAGAGCACCCATGTTGGAGCAGTTCTTGCAGAACTGCAGCCCATGGGAAGGACCCACGTTGAAGAAGTTCATGAAAGAAGTTCATGAAAGTCCCGTAGGAGGGACCCCACACTGGAGCAGGGGAAGAGCACAAGGAGGAAAGAATGGCAGGGGTGAACTGATCACAATCCCCCATTCCCCGTCACCCTGTGCTGCTCAGGGGGAGAGGAGGTAGAAGAGTTAGGAATGAAGGAGTGAATTTGACCCTGGGAAGCACAGGGACTGGGAGAAAGGTGTTTTTAGTTTTGTCCATGTTTCTCACTATCCTACTCTATTTTTAATTGGCAATAAATTACAATAATCATCCCCAAGTGGAGTCTGTTTTGCCCGTGACAGTAATTGGTGAGCAATCTCCCTGTCTTTGTCTTGACCAACAAGATTTTTCATCTTATTTTCTCCTTCTGTCCTGTAGAGGATGTGGATGGCTGAGGATAACTCACCACATTTATCAACAGCCATATACCAGACCTCATCTGAATCCACAGAAATCAACCTTTCCTTAGGCGTGTCTAATCTTGAAGGTGTTCACATTGCAGAGTGATAAGATCAGGCTTTGCACCAGGGACAGGAGGTCGTAGTCATAAGGAGGTCATATGTGCTTAAAAAAGAGCATCACAAAGGCTCAGTACTTTCATGAGTCTATCCCAAACACAGCAGAAAGTACCACAGAAAAAGACCAAAACATTACGAAAATCAGGATTATTTGAGTTTTCAGCCATGGCTTTAATTCCAGTGCCAAACAAAAACAGGATTCTATGTTCTGAGCACTTGAAGGAACTAATGATTCCAAATAATAATACTAAGGGAAAATCAGACTTTAATGGCAGGTGAGCATTGGGCAATGGAATGCATACACCATGCAAGCTGATAGAAAGAATTAGCCATGATCCATGAAGAAGAAGGAAAAGATCCAGTTGTGCAAAAGCAAGGTAAACCTCATTTTTTTTCTTCGTTTTTTGTCCTGTTCTTTTCTTCCCATCATCTATCCATTGCTCTCACTTCTTTTTCCCTAGGCTTACCACTAGCTCTAAGTCCATTTTTTATTGTAGGACAGAAATATATTTTATTACAACTTGAGCTCATTAAATAGGTCAGAGAACATAATCGATGAAAAAAATTCTAACACTCTCCCACCTGCAAAAAGCACACAGTTAATTTGCCTCTTATACAAAGGTACTTAACTGAGAATTGTTCTAGCTTAAATTCTGATACTAAAGAGAGAGACTAATCTGGGTGCCCTTGATACTAGCTTAATTCATGTTATTTAACTAAAACCTGTTAACCTTTATTAACATTAACCTTTGACTTTATTAACATAATTAATTGAAATATGAATACATGGATAAATCTCTGAGGAATAATACTTTTTAAAAAGTGATTTGAATGGGAGATATTTAACCTTCTCTAATACACCAAGGAAACGTCTAGATTGTGTCGCCCCTAAGTGATCTCTGAATTGCCTAGGAGCAAGGAAGTAATTAATGGCTAGTTGTGATAGCAAGGGAAAGAATGGCCACCTGTGCTGGACCAGATGTCACACCTCAAACTTTTCCTTTCCTGTGTATATCTTCATAAAACAATGTAAAGCACTGATTCTCTGGCCTCTCCAGTCTGAGCTACACTGGTGTATGAAGGAAAAAAGTAACAAAATCAGAAAGTCTTTATTAAGATAACTACTTGAATTAAAAAATTTACTCTGAAAGTTGTTAAAATGATTGCAAAGAACTGGGAAAGTTTGCTAGAGAAGGATCTCTCTACAGACACCCTATGCTTGTCCTCACTTTCTAAAAATCAGTGGTTAACTGTGCCTGGAGATTAGATTGGGTGCATCCTTAGTCTTCCCCAAAATTCCTGGTATTACTCTAGCATTTGGACAGTTTGTGTCCCTTGACTGTCCTAGGAGCATGTCAGGTGTAGAGGCTTGAGCAGAGAAGAACAGACTCTCCAGACTGCCATACCCATGTGGAAAGGGGATTACTCTTTAATCTTGTCTCAGATGTGCATATGAAAAGTGTTCAAAACTGTTGAGTCCGAAAGAAAGTCTGAGGCACTGTTTAGAGATAGATCCCCAGTTATTTAAGATTTGGGGGCCTGGTACGGCACTGCTAAAGCTCCTTTTTAGCCTGCACTTTTGACTTTTCTTGTAATGGGAAATGAAGAATACTGTGCGTGGGAGGAGGGGAACTGAAAACCTCCCTGGAGTTTACCATCCACCCTTGAGGTGAACAGCCTCCTCACTCCTCCGTGGAGGATGAAAAGGTGGTGTAAAATCAAATTACAAAGTTTATGTCTGTAGTTGCTCTTTAGATGCCTGCCTTGCTTTCTGAAACATTTTACAGAGGGTTTATGGAGTGTTATTACAAATATTTTTCTTACCTCTCTGCCTGTAATATCAGTTCCTCTTACAGCCTTGAAAACTTTACACAGTTCCAGGAGAGAAAAATGTTAACCAATAACTTTTAGAAAACACTAGAAAGTATGTATCCTCATTCTTCTCACTGCATGTCTAAACAACCCTAAAACAAACCATGTAGCTATAGAAATAGGGGCATGCTGGATCTGCTTTTCTGTAATTCCTTTTAAATTCTTTTCATCAGCACTTGTCCTGTTTCTTTCTTTTCTTTTCAATCTCATTCTTTCCTTTGATTTTCTTTTTTAACCTTAAGATTCCATTCATTAGCCTTGTAAGCAACTTTGGGATAATATTTGTCCAGAAATTGTTGTGTAGAATATGATGATATTTTTGTATGCTCTTGGTGTGCACAGAATTTCATTACATACACATAACATTACATATAATTTTAAATCCAAGGCCCAATCCAAACCTTTTTGTCATTTATGATCTCTTCAGAAAGTAATGTAAAGTTTGATTCAAAATTACAAGGACACAAAACTTTTATCAAGGTGGTTTCTTTTTCATTCTTTTAGCCATTCAGAAAATAAGGGTTTAAATAGATTATGTCTCCCAAGCGAAAGTTCTGATTTAAGCAGAAGGCTTTTTTCCATGTACATGATGGCTACTTTCATGTATTTTCCTTGACTATTTTCTTTCATTGCCCAAGCCCTCAGGATAGTTCTTGGCAGGAACACTTGTCGGTTGCCAAGGGGACCAGGTCCAGAGCTGGCTTGATCTGCAGTGGAGTGACAGATCTCGGCAGACAGGCGGTTTTCCTGAGGCATGGAAACACCAGGGCAGCAGAGACCCACCAGGAGCTGGCAGCTTTTGTGGGAGATGCTGACGAGGTCTGAGCATTGCCAGTAGTGAGAACAGCTGTGTGAGGTGTGACAAGGTGGACAATCTGCTCATCTTGGTGGCAGGGCTACAAGAGGAAGCAGAAAGGTTAAGGAGCATCAGGGACTCTGAGAAAGAGCTAGACTAGTGGAATTATGCTCTGCCCTCCCTGAGACAGGAAGGGACAGCCACCAGAAAAAAAACAAGATCAAGGGGATCCTGTATCCTCCTCCTGCCAGGCTGAAGTCAGTAGTTTAAAGGAAAGGAGTGAATGGAGGCAAGTCCATGCTCGGGGTGGCAGGCAAACGCCCTCCTTGCCCACCTTGCCTTCCTGGGTGCCTCTGTACAACCAGTATGAAGCTCTGGATGTAAAAAGGCCAGTCAATGGATGATGTGGATGACAGTCCATCTACACCAGAGGTGTTGCCAAGGTCAGAAAGACCTACCCCTCATATCACAACCACCTCCATGAGGAAAAAAAAGACGGGTTATAGTTGTAGGCAACTCTGTTCTGAGGGGAACAGAGGGTCCAATATGCTGGACAGACCCTCCTCTTAAGGAAGTCTGCTGCCTTCCTGGGGCCTGGGTTAAGGACATCACTAGGAAACTTCCTAGCCTGGTATGGCCCTCAGACTGTTACCAATTACTGCTCTTCCATGTGGGTGGCGATGAAGCCACAATGCGTAGTCCAAGGGCGATCAAAAGACACTTCAGGGCCTTGGGACAGTTGGTAAGGGAATCTGGAGCACAGGTTATTTTTTCCTCTCTCCTTCCAGTTGCAGGCAACATCATTGGAAGAAACAGATGGGCCCAGTCTATTAATACATGGCTCCGTGGCTGGTGTCACCACCACAATTTTGGGTTTTTTGATAATGGGATGGCCTACATAGCACCAGGCTTGCTGGCCTGGTCAGAGGGGATTCACCTTTCTCAAAGGGGGAACAGAGTCTTTGCTCATGAGCTAGCGGGGCTCCCTGACAGACCTTTAAACCAGACCTGAAGGGGGAGGGGGATAATAGCAGGCTTGCCTGTGACAAGCTGTGGGATGACACGCCAAGGTTAGAGGGACAGGCTGCTAGCGAGGGCCCCCAGCCTGTTGCTCTGAGACATGCTGGCTACACTGCAGCACACTTGAAGTCTTACAGAGATGAGCCAGGGGCTCCTGAAATAATAGGAGCCAACAGGGAAACACCAATGAAATACCTCAAAGGAATTAAGGGGTGTTCCTCTAAGAAAGTGACATGGCCAACGGCCCAGGTGAAGTGCCTCAACACCAATCATGGGCAGCAAACAGGAGGAGTTGGAAGTCACTGTGCTGCTAGAAAGCTACAACCTAGTTGCCATTACTGAAACTTGGTGGAACAAATCCCTTGACTGGAGTGTGGCTGTTGATGGCTACAGGCTGTTTAGGAGGGACAGGCGAGGAAGGAGGGGCAGCGGTGTTGCCCTCTACATCAAGAAATGGATAGAGTATGAAGAGCTGTCTCTGAAGAATAGCCATGAGCAGGTTGAAAGCTTATGGATAAGAATCAGAGACCAAGGCAACAAAGGGAACCTTGTGGTTGGTGTCTACTACAGGCCACTCGATCAAGGGGAGCCTATTGACGAAGCCTTCTTACTCCAGCTACAGGAGGCATCGTGCTCACAGGCTCTCATCCTGCTGGGGGACTTCAATGACCCTGACATCTGCTGGAAAAGTAGCATGGCGAGCTGTAGGCAATCCAGGAGACTCCTGCAGTGCATTGAATTACCTTAAGCCAGGTAATAGACAGCTCTGACAGAGGTGATGCAATACTGGACCCGTTGGTCACCAACACAAGTGAGCTAATTGGTGCCATCAAGATTGGAGGCAGCCTGGGCTGCAGTGATCATGCACTGGTGGAGTTGGCAGTCCTGAGGCATATGGGTCAGGTGAAGACTAAAGTCAGGACCCTGAATTTTAGGAAAGCAAAATTCCAGCTCTTCAAGGAGTTAGTCAATAAGACGCCCTGGCAAACTGCCCTCAGGGACAAGGGAGCAGAACAGAGCTGGCAGATCTTTAAGGACGCTTTCCTCAGAGCACAAGAGCTCTCAATCCCCATGTGTAAGAAATCAGGAAAGGAAGGCAAGAGACTGGCACGGATGAGTTGAGACCTGCTTGTCAAACTAAAGAGCAAGAAGGAAATGCACAGGCAGTGGAAGCAGAGACAGGTATCCTGGGAAGAGTAAAGGGACGCTGCCCGGTTGTGTAGGGATGGGGTCAGGAAGGCCAAGGCGTAGCTGGACCTGAACTCGGCAAGGGGTGCAAAGCATAATAAGAGGGGCTTCTACAGGTATGTGAGCCAGAAAAGGAAGGTCAGAGAAAGCGTACCCCCACAATGAGCAAGACTGGCAAACTGGTAACAACAGATGAGGAGAAGGCTGAGGTACTCAACAACTTGTTTGCCTCAGTCTTCACTGGCAGCCTCTCTTCCCACACCTCTCAAGTGGATGGACTTCAAGGCAGGGACTGGGGGGACAAAGTCCCTCTCACTGTAAAAGAAGATCAGGTTCGTGACCACCTGAGAAACCTGAACATACGTAAGTCTATGGGACCTGACGAGATGCCTCCCAGAGTCCTGAGGGAATGGGCTGTTGTAGTTGCCAAGCCACTCTCCAGGATATTTGAAAAGTCATGGCAGTCAGGTGAAGGCCCCGGAGACTGGAAAAAGGGAAACATTGCACCCATTTTTAAAAAGGGTAGAAAGGAGGACCCTGGGAACTACTGACCTGTCAGCCTCACCTCTGTGCCTGGGAAGATCATGGAACAGATCCTCCTAGAAGCTATGCTAAGGCACGTGGAGGACAGGGAGGCGATTCAAGACAGCCAATATGGCTTCACCAAGGGAAAGTCCTGCCTGACCAGCCCAGTGTCCTTCTATGATGGAGTGACTGCATCAGCGGACAAGGGAAGAGCTATGGATGTCACCTATCTGGACTTCTGTCCCCCACAACATCCTTCTCTCTAAACTGGAGAGATATGGATTTGATGAGTGGGCTGTTCAGTGGATGAGGAATTGGTTGGATGGTCACGTCTAGAGAGTAGTGGTCAATGGCTCAATGTCCAGATGGAGATCTGTGACAAGTGGTGTCCTTCAGGGGTCTGTATTGGGACCAGTACTGTTTAATATCTTCATCAATGACATAGACAGTGGGATCAAGTGCCCCCTCAGCAAGTCTGCAGATGACACTAAGCTGAGTGGTGAGGTTGACACGCCTGAGGGACGGGATGCCATCCAGAGGGACCTGGACAAGCTCTAGAAGTGGGCCCATGTGAACCTCATAAGGTTCAACAAGGGCAAGTGCAGGGTTCTGCACCTGGGTCGGGGCAACCCCCAGTATCAGTACAGGCTGGGGGATGAAAGGATTGAGAGGAGCCCTGTGGAGAAGGACTTGGGGGTACTGGTGGATGAAAAGTTGGACATGAGCCAACAATGTGCGCTCGCAGCCCAGAAAGCCAAGTGTATCCTGGGCTACATCAAAAGAAGCGTGGCCAGCAGGTCGAGGGAGGTGATTCTCTATTCTGCTCTGGTGAGACCCCACTTGGAGTACTGCATCCAGCTCTGGAGTCCTCAGCACAGGAAAGACATGGACCTGTTGGAGTGTGTCCAGAGGAGGGCCACAAAAATGATCCAAGGGCTGGAGCACCTCTCCTACGAGGACAGGCTGAGAGAGTTGGGGTTGTTCAGCCTGGAGAAGAGAAGGCTGCGGGGAGACCTTATTGTGGCCTTTCAGTACTATAAAGGGGCCTATAAGAAAGATGGGGAAAAACTTTTTAGCAGGGCCCATTGCCATAGGACAAGGGGTAATGGTTTTAAAGTAAAAAAGGGTAGATTTAGACTATATATAAGGAAGAATTTTTTTATGATGAGGGTGGTGAGACACTGGACCAGGTTGCCCAGAAAGGTTGTAGATGCCCCATCCTTGGAAATAGTCAAGGTCAAGTTGGATGAGGCTCTGAGCAACCTGATCTAGTTGAAGATGTCCCTGCTCATTGCAGGGGGGATTGGACTAGCTGACCTGCAAAGGTCCCTTCCAACCCAAACTATTCAATGATTTTATGAACACAAACTCCAGATGCGTCTTCCTTAAAGGTGTTCACAAAGAATCAGTGATTCAAAGCCAGAGCTTATATCAGAGTAAGTGAAAGGCAAGCTGAACAAAAGACAGGAGTGTCAGATGGATCTCTGCAGACCTGGTACGCAAGGAAAATGAGGATAGTAGGAAAATCAGAAAAGAGGGAAATATTCAACCTTGAGCTCTCAGTTGATGGGAAAGTGGGCCTGGGTATTAAGGCCTGGGAGGGGGTGTCTCTAGACCATTCAAGGAATGTATGAATGACTTCAGAGAAGTGTCTTTGTCTGTTGTGTGACTCAGTTTCCTGAATGAGAAGCTGAGTTAATAATGGTAAATTTTTTTATTTCACCTGGCCATGTTTGTTTGGGTGTCTTTAACTACTAAATGTTCGATAGCATGCAGCACAACTGGTCTGCAGTTTCTCTGGGAAGGGTTCTTTTCTGTTGTCACTACACTGTTATTGTCAGTAATAATGAGTTATTCTAGTTAAGTACTAAAGATACAGTAAATTTGGTCTTCACTTGGAGGACTTTTTACCAAAGCCTGTAGTGACAGGACAAGGGGCAAAGGTTTTAAACTGAAAGAAGGTAGGTTTAGATTGGACATAAGGAAGACATTTTTTACAAAGAGGGTTGTTAAGACACTGGAACAGGTTGCCCAGAGAAGTTGTGGATGGCCATCCCTGGAAGTGTTCAAGGTCAGGTTGGATGGGGCTTTGAGCAACCTGGTCTAGTGGGAGATGTCCCTGGCCATGGCAGCAGGGTTGGACTAGATGATCTTCACATCCAAAGAAGAGCAATGAAGCTGGTGAAACGTCTAGAGAACAAGCCCTATGAGGAGCAGCTGAGGGAACTGGGGTTGTTTAGTCTGGAGAAGAGGAGGCTCAGGGGAGACCTTATCACTCTCTACAACTACCTAAAAGGAGGTTGTAGCAAGGTGGGTGTCGGTCTCTTCTCCCAGGTAATAAGTGATAAGATGAGAGGAAATGGCCTCAAGTTGCACCAGGGGAGGTTTAGACTGGATATTAGGAAAAATTTCTTCACTGAAAGGGTTATCAAGCATTGGAACAGGCTGCCCAGGGAACTGGTTGTGTGATCGTCCCTGAAGGTATTTAAAAGATACGTGGATGTGGCACTTAGAGACATGGTTTAGTGGTGGACTTAGCAGTGCTAGGTTTACTGTTGGACTTGATGATCTTAAGGGTCTTTTCCAACCTAAATGATTCTATAATTCTATGATGCTATGATTCTATGACTTCTATTTTCTAGGAAAGCAGAACAAAGTCTGCAGCAATGTAACATCTCCTGTTCTGCTTTGCTTGCTGGCCTAAATCTCAGGCTGGCATTGAGGCAGGATTTCTGCTTCTGTCTTTTCAGTCCTTTCTCTCTTTTTAACCTTCAAAACTTATCACCTCACAGAGCACTTCCTGGATTGTTGCAGTGGTAGAAGAGGATTTGGTGGACATAGGAGTGGCCATGAAGATGTGGAAGATTGTTTCTGTGACCAAGTCCTGCCTTTTTCAAAATCTCCTTACTGCCTGGCAAGGAAATAAGAGGGTTTTTTCTATGTGGAGCTAAGCTAGTGGGGACTACTGCTTGCCATTCCCAGAAGCCCCAAGCATACACACAATAGGGAGACAGGAGAAATTAAAAATTAAACAGATGGATACCCAAGCTGAAATGTCTTTTGTGATGGTGTTGTGAGACAGAAGTCTGTGGACAGAGGAAGATCACCATATTTACTAACTCCAAATGCTAGGTTCAGCAAATGGAAAACTCCAGGAGCAAGTTATGAGTTGCAGTACCTACACTGAGCCAGGGTATATATGGAAAAGCTGTTTCCAAGGGGGTAATTTTTAAGCTGATTGAAGTCTGCATAACCAGTGAAATCCAGAGCTTCAGAGACTTAAGAGTGCGAATGTAGCCTTAACCTTCCCTAAGGAAAAAATTACAGCCATGCAATGCTAAAATAAGCTTCTCTTGTTTTCTGCAGAAACTGTGAGGGTTTGGATGTATCATCATGTGATTAGGTACCCACTGGACCCGCTCTGGTATTCAGAGACAGCATATTCTGCAGGAGCAGAGAATACAGAATTAAGTGGGGGAGCAGAGACAGAGTCCTGTGTCTAACAGACAGCTTGGGGCCCCACTTGTTGGGATGTGCAGAAGATGAGGGAAAGGGAAAGGTCAATTTAACTCTATGTCTTTGTCCTGGCCTTACAAACAGGCTTTTAGAGAGGGCGACCCAGATGGAAGTGCTGTCTTCTTTCCCTACAGTAAACAAGTTATCTGTAGATGTGAACAGGGAGGATGTAGGTCCTCTGTCAGCTCTTCTACACTATCAGAATTGTGAGGACAAAATATCACTTTTAAAGATGTCAATTAAATTGTTGAAATTTCCCACTGGCTTAATTTTATTTTAATATCTTTCAACTTCCGATGCGGTTCTTAATTCCTGAGCTTCAAGGAATATGTATTGTAGTATCAAATGTAATGTTCAAATGTCTGGAACATAGGATTTTCCATACCGGATCAGGCCATGAAGTCAGAGTAGTCCCTAGCATGCCTGATGGCATGGCCATTATCTCGTAGTTCAGAGGAGGCAGTAACCAGTCAGACAATCTAAATGCTGAATTCCCTTGCCTGAAAATAGCATGGACTTACCTCTGGGCTCTGAAAGTTGAAAATATCCGTTGATATTTTGCATTTGCTTTTGAATTTTATTATAACCAATCTTCTTGGGTAAAAGTTTTACACTTCAGAGTGCAAAATTAAAAGTTTATTATACTGCATGGTATATATCTATCTCTCTGATAACTCTCACATTGATGTTTCAGTAACCTCCTATTTCTTTGAATATTTTATATGTTGGCCTCTGGGCTCTAAACATTTTAAATTGCCATAAATAGATAATAATGCATAGTAAGATATGAATGTGTGCATGCATATGGGTGCGTAGATTCTCACCACAAAAACTCATGTTGCGTTTCGCAGTTTTAAAGCCAGTATGGAGTATCCTAGATAAAATATAGGACTTTGCAAAGAAATAACACAAGAGCCTTTGTTTTTCCAGCCATGGTCTTTGAAGGACGTAAGCATTTGCTTACAAGCTGTGGGGCTTGAACAAAAAGATAAGCATGCATTTAAGTGCTTTGTCAAGTAAGTTGGGATACTGATTTGATGTCTCAAATGTAAGTAGGCTTAACAAGAAAAATAATGAACTCTCATGACATTAAGACAGTATAGCATTTATTAGTTGCTAGGTATTTGTCATAATCCTTTTCTCTATTTGAAAAGACTTCATCAGTAAATCAAGAAAAAAAACCCGCATCCCTTTACCTGTGACAACCATTCACACAGCATGGAGAGCAAGTACTGGCAGTGGACAGTGTGAACTACGTAGAAGTTCCATTGCAAATATGATCCAGGAAACTTTCTTATCTGCATAAACCCTCAATGTACAAGTCATTCATGTATAATTTTGTCTGACCCAGATACAACACAGTTACAGGGGTTTAAACAGTCAGCAGTTGTCAGCTTAGCTGCAGTAACTGGCAACATGCACATTCTTAGCATCCAGCAAATATGTAATAAAGCACATTAGTTGAATCTCAGTGAGAAAGAATCAAGATACAGTGAGTCATTACACTTTTTACAAGGAAGAAGGAATGTGCTTAATTGGTTATCCAGGCTGAACCAACAATCGGAAACTTGTTAAGCTGTGGTTACTTGTTTGAAACGTTATTTTAGTTCAAATCCAAGTGCTTCAACACTAAAAAAAAGGTGGGGATATAAGAAGAAACATTTTTTTCACAATGAGGACAGTCAAGCAGAGGAACAAGTTCCTCAAAGAGGTTGTGCAGTCTCCATTGGAGGTTTTCAAGATGCGACTGCTCAAAGCCCTGAGCCATAGCTGACAATGGTTTGAGTAGGACCTCGGACTGGAGATCCTCTATGATCCCTTTCAGCCATCATCCTGTTGTTCCTATGATGATCCTATGAAACTGAAGGATGAAGGTCACCTTCA
>WAAD01020527.1:1792-36408 GCA_013389945.1 Fregata magnificens
ACTCCATTCACCACCACTCTCTGGGCTCGGCCGTCCAGCCAGTTTTTTACCCAGCGAAGAGTACACCTGTCGAAGCCATGAGCCGCCAGCTTCTCTAGGAGAGTGCCGTGGGAGACCGTGTCAAAGGCCTTACTAAAGTCCAGGTAGACAACATCCACAGCCTTGCCCTCATCTACTAGGCGGGTCACCCGGTCATAGAAGGAGATCAGGTTGGTCAGGCAGGACCTGCCTTTCATGAACCCATGCTGACTGGGCCTGATCCCCAGGTTGTCCCGCACCTGCCCGGTGAGCTCACTCAAGATGAACTGCTCCATAATCTTCCCTGGTACCGAGGTCAGGCTGACTGGCCTGTAGTTCCCTGGATCTTCCTTCCGGCCCTTCTTGTACATGGGCATCACATTGGCAAGCCTCCAGTCATCTGGGACCTCCCCTGTTAACCAGGACTGCCTGTCCTTACAAGAAAGTGTTAAAACTTCCACCAGACACCAGTTCTGCAGACTGAGGTGATAGCCCACAGTCTAAACTAAACAGCATGATTCTTCAACGTATAAAATGTTGCCTTTGCTCTCACCACAATCCTGTTGTAATAATGAATACCTAGGGGGCACTTTGTCTCCCAAATTTATTATAAAAATTAGACAGTAAAGTGACTGGAAATGTCAAAGCAGCTACCAAATGTAATTCTACATGTTTCC
This sequence comes from Fregata magnificens, assembly GCA_013389945.1. Lineage (NCBI taxonomy): Eukaryota > Metazoa > Chordata > Aves > Suliformes > Fregatidae > Fregata > Fregata magnificens. Next base: position 2,488 of record WAAD01020527.1, read on the forward strand.
CCTTGTTCAATATGGCCCTAGCTGCACTGGGATCATAATTAACCAAAGTGGTAACAAAGGATCATAATTCACTTTGTCATTGAAATAAACACATAACCTTGTGTCCTGTGGTAATGGGGTAAATTTTTGCCACTGATCACATGCAAGCAAATGATAGAAAGGACTAGTTAGATATAAATTTTACAATGATACAAATTATTTGTGTGGTTAATCATTTCGCCTATGTGTTTACTCACTCCTCAGGAGCTCCTATTTAATTTTTTTTCAGACATAAGCAATAAAGGTTTACTTGTGACTTTGTGACCTATTTTTAAGAGTAATGCTTTGCTTGGCTATAAAAGACCAAAATCCCTTATTACAAACTTGACTTTGGTGTTACATTATGCCGAGTAGTTTTATAGCTTTATAATGATTGTTTCACATGTTATCAACATTGCACACAGATTCCAAGTAGTTCAGACTGATGTGCTCAAGAGACAAAACTGGAAATTGCATGCATGTCACTAGAACACAGGTGGTTCAGCATATCTGTCATCATATCCCCAGATGTACCCAATTTCTGACATATGAGGGGGAAAAAAGCAAAAATATCATATCTAGTTAGTGAGATGCAAATGATATGGTCTACAGGATGCATCTATCCTGGTTTTTTTTCTGGAGAAAAAAGAATGATTGCTCACACCTCGATGGGAGGTGTTGCTCCTGCCTCAAGGTAGAGATAGAGAGATAAGACTGAAGACGTACCTCCTACAAGGCTTTCAGCTGTAGCCCATGGGGAACATACTGGAACCACAGTTTGTTCCCAAGAGCTGCCAGTGATGAACCACCTTGTTAAATGTGCCCAGAATTTAAAAAAATATAATTTTTTCTTCTAGCCCGCGAAGCCAAAACATTGTGTTCCTGGAGTAAAATTTTTGATCTTAGTTATGTTCTTAGTACAAAGCTCAAGAGAAAACCATATAATCTGAAAAACATGAAAAGCTTCCTCAGACAAACAAAGTCCAAGGCTAGAAGGAGTCTTTCAAAAATTTATGTGCAGGCACAACAAGTCAAAGGCACCCACACACATACAAATGCTGCTGATAGAATTTTTCAAGCAAATGGAATTATATAAATTATTTTAAATAGATATTGATGCATTTAGCCGTCCTTAAAAACAATAATCACAGAATCATTTAGGTTGGAAGGGATTTCTTCAGATCATCTAGTCCAATGCCCCCGCTCATGCAGGACCAGTTAGAGCAGCTTGTCCAGGACCACGTCCAGCCAGGTTTTGAATGTCTCCAAGGACGGAGACTCCACAACTTTTTTGAGCAACCTGTTCCAGGGTTATACCACCCTCACAGTAAAAATTGTTTTCTTGTGTTCAAATAGAATTTATTGTGTTTTAGTTTGTGTCCATTGCCTCTTGCCCTGTCAGTGGGCACTACTGAGAAGAACCTGGCTCCCTCTTCTTCACTCCCTCCTACCAGATATTTGTACACACGGATGAGATTCCCCCCGAGCCTTCTTTTCTCTAGGCTGAAGAGTCCCAGCTCTCTCAGCCTCTCCACATACAGAAGATGCTCCAGCGATGCACAGAGAGCTCCCACTTCAGCAAGTGCTATAGGCTTTGACTCTCTCCCCTAGGCCTACGATTAACCCTAATGCAAACCCTGACCCTAACATTAAAACTAGACCCTGGGCTGGCTGAGCCTTACTAGGTAACCCAACATTAGTCCAGGTGAAAAAATGACAGATGGAAAACTCTTATTGCAGCCTACTTCTTCCATCAGCAGCTTCTTTGCAGCCCCTGTCCAATGGCATTTCTACACTTTATCTCTTTCCCCACCATAGCCATAGAAGCTGTAAGATCTCCAGCCAAAGCCCAGATGCAGAAGTTCATGAGGGAGAACCCGTTTTACAGCTAAGAACAGCGGCTCAGCACAAAAGGTGCAAAAAGACTTCTGCGTATGAACTTTTTCAACAGTGCCAGGATAGAGGTTCTTGGTAAAGGTGAAGATAAAGACTGGGAGAGAGACAAAGCATAGAGCTGTCATTGGAGTGGGACTGCAAAGGAGCTGCCGATGGAAGAGGTAGGCTGCAAAAGTAGGTCTCCCCAGTAAACCTTTCCACCTGGGATGTCTATAGGGGAGTTTTTGTCTCAGGATCAGTCAAGGACAAAGCTTAGGGTTAAGGTCAGGGATAAGTTCGGGACAGAAACGAAGTACAGAGCTGTTGGAAGGAGGCTGCAAAGGGACTGCCAATGGAAGAGGCAAGCAACAAAATATTCCTGCCTGGAGAACTTTTCCCCCTGGGCTGTGTCTCAGTGTCTTGGTCTAAAGGCTCAGATGAGACCCAGGTCTAGTGTTACGGTTAGGGTTAGGGCTGGCGCAGAGAGAGAGAAAGCATGGAGTGGACCTTGGAGTGGGACTGCAAAGGGGTTGCCAATGGAAGGGAATGACAGGCTACAAAAAGATTTATTCCTGGATTACTTTTTCAGGAGGGTCATCTTTAGCAGTCTGGGTCAAAGCTCAGCTTGTGGCAAAGGTCTAGGGCTAGGGTTAGGAAACACACTAAGTCTGAAGCTGCAGCCTCTCCCTTCCATTGGTAGCCCCTTTGCAGCCCCCCTCCAGTGGCAGCTCTACCCTTTGTCCCTCTTTCAACCCTAAACCTCCCCCTAAGCCATGCTCCTCGACAGCCTCCTCCTCCAAATCTGCTTTTTCTGTCTCCTCGCTCTGTCTCCAGGCTCTCCCCATCCCAGGCACGCAGGTGATGATTCATAGCAGCCTGGCTCTGCGCCCTGGGCTCTGCTGCGAGGGCTCCTCGGGTTTCCCCCATCTTGTCCCTGCTCAGAGCCACAGTCAGTGCCACTTCAGTGGGAGAGAGGGAGGGAGACACGGTTAGACAACGTGTCCGTCACTAGAGGGCAGAACAGTCCACGGGAATTCAGGGGCAAAGAGCAGGGACAGAAGGGCAGAAAGTCACTGATATTCCGTATCGCACAACCATTAATGACACCGAGCTGGGCTTTCTTCACATACTATACAAGAGATGTCGACCCTTTTTCAAGGTCTGGTCATATTTCTGAAGCGAGGCCCCTTCCAGAAGGAGGAGATGCCCCTTGTGGTTGATGCCATAGAAAATGAGGCAGAAAACGGGCATTTACAGGACAGTGATGAAAGGAGGCGCTGAATGCCCTGAACTTGCACCTCCACGACAGAAACAAAGCAGGCAAGTGTGGACTGGGAAGTAAGAGTGTCACGTTACTAACACAAGTAAGAAACAGATGATCCTCTTCAGAGAAGGTTCTGTGCATTTGTGTCTTTCAAGAAAGGACTTCTTTCTTGGTGTGGACTAAAATCCTGTGATGAAAGGGCAAGCAAGGTCATCAGTCTGCAGCTCTGCAAAAGTTAACAGTAGGGCTGATGGAGGTTTGCCTTTGCACGTTCTGCCATGACCCCGTTAGAGCTGTCCTGTTAGAAGCTGTCCACTTCAGAAAAGTTGAGCTGAGATCCTACTTCATCAGAGCTTCATGAAGTCTGTTTTGCACCAGGGGACTGTGCGAAATGGGGATAATGCAAAGCAATCCAAGCGGTCTGCTTTTAAGAGCTAAGGTAGAAATTTGGTAAGCAGTAGCTTACTACTCCAGGGAGGCCCTTGCCCCCTGTTAACGTCTACATTTTCATTTTAGGTGCCTATAGCTTTGCCTCCGGTCACTGCAGAAAGCATGGCAGACTCTCTCACGTGCCTTGAACAACTGAAGAGCTTGTCAGAGGGAAGAAGGTAAAATCAAAAAGCTTTGATTAAAATAAGAATTGATTCAAGTTTACCATGGCTTTAGCTATCTAATAATACTGTTGAACGGAAAGGTCTGCAGGCTCTTCCCAGGAAGATGAAAAACCACAGAAACGGAAAAAGAAAACAGAGCTGTGAAGAGGGGAGTGAAAGTAAGCCAGGAAAGAGGAGGAGAAAGAGAGAAAAGGAGCTTTCAGGGATCAGCAATTGAAAAAAATCCAAGAAGCTTGAGAAGAACAAGAAGCCCGGGTGTGTAACAGACTCTGCTTGTCCATCTCCGAACACTTTGAACACTGCTCTAAGTATATGAAATATTTCTGTGAGGCACCAAGATGGCCCCAGGTAGGAAGCTTGCTCCTGCATTTGGGAGAAAATGTATGTCAGGAGAAAAATAGCACTCCAATTTTTGCAGTTTTAATTTTGTACTTGTGGAAGCCCTGTTTGTACAAGGGTAAGCAGACACCCTGGCAAGGTCATAAGATTCACAGAGCTGTGAAGAGGGGAGAGAAAGCAAACCAGGAAAGAAGAGGAGAAAGAGAGAAAAAGAGCTTTCAGGGATCAGCAATTAAAATTGAAAGGGCAACAAAATCATGTTTATTCCTGCCTTTATGGTTTTATCCATGCTTTCTCTTATCACTGTAGAAGCCGATTTATTTTTATTGGCTGGATTTCTCAGCTGAGCCATGACTCCTGGCTACTAGGGGCACGATGTGGCCCCGGCAGCTTTTTGGCAGAGGAAAGGTGAGGTGAAATGTCTGTGCCCTGCTGCTGTTCCCGGCAGATTTCATTTGTACAAGACTGGACCAGAATGAAGAAGGGCACCATGGGGTGCCTGCCCACTGGCCGCTGGGAATGAGCACTCCCCACACTGGCCCCAGACCCACCCATGTGTGAAAGGGAAACGTTCTTCATTTGACATTTGATGTCATGGGTTGCGATGCGGGTGCAAGGGCAGTGCTGAGGCCTGCGGTGCCTGTCCTCTGCCTTGTGCTGGGAGTGCAGCGGGTGCAAGAGGCATCCTGCCCCTGGCAGGAGGCTTTGCTGGCTGGTTCATCAGCTCCATGAGCAGATGAGAGACAGCTCCATGACCAAACCGCAGCTTCCCAAATTCTAGGTTAATAATCTCCTACCAAAGATAGCATGATTCCTTCACCCATCAGCATTTTTCAACATAAAAAAAAGAGAAAATGCAAACAAATAAAATCTACAATAAGAATACTAATGAAGAAAGATTTTCCATTAGATAAGAGCAATGCCTCCAGTCTTTTTATCAGGGCCTGCCAACTAATCTATGATGGAAGAAGAATTTTTCATGTGCTAAACTCTTTTCTCACTAATCTTATTTTAAGAAGAGTAACATAATGAGGATTTATTTGGGGCTCTTGGTATACTTTTCTTAAAGCCAGACAAAAAAGGAAATCTGGTATTTGTTTTATTGCTACTGTAGCACTTTGGTTGACAGCTTGACGTGAGAGCAGACGTGAGAGTGTAGCTCATTTGTCTGTGTATAAGATATTAGTCTTAAAGGATCACAAAACAATTTTATTCTCCAAATTATCAAACATGGTCTGATTGGCCGGCATGGATCCTGTGTCTAAAAACAATTTGGAAATGCTGTTCTTGTAGCAGGGCAGTATTTTTTTCTGAAATCTACTTCTAAATGTTTTTATTAGCTAGCTCTAGGGGTTTTTTCCAGGTTGTTTAATAAATCTCTGAAAACTCTCAAGCCTCAAATTCTGTTTCCTGACAGAGTCATCAAGGAAAAGCAATGCGGCTTGAGTGGCATTTGAGCAAGCTAGTGCCCCGGAATAATAAAAAGTACGTTATGAGTGTATCTCAGTCTTGTAGCTGGGTATTTAGGTAGAGTTTTGAAAGCAGTGAGTGGACAGTGACCCACGGGGTTGCCGAATAGCTCTGGGAGTGTTGTATTGTGACCCCTATCACAGGCTGGATCACATTAAGGGCTGCAAGAGGGTGCATGCTCTGACGTTCAATCAGAGCATTCAGACATATGTTAGATATGAGAAATGCCTTTCTGAATTCAGTGGCATAACTCATGCAGTGACGATTAATGCTTTTTGACTTGGGATCACAACATTCAAAAACTTGTGAGCCCAGTGACAAAAGTACAGTTCTTCTCATCCCTTCCCTGATATACACTAGAAGAAAAAAACCAGGTATAGATATTAGGCCACTGGAAGGGCCATAAAAATGCTGTAGTGTTGAGGAATTCGTTAAAAAGCTACTTTGACATTTTGACAAATGGATAAAGTTCACCGATTGCATTTTGCTGTTTTATCTGAAATGTCTTAAGTTTTGCATGTTCCAAATGCCAGGCACATTAGGTAAGTTTCCCAAAACCCCAGAGCAAAACAATAAGCTATCAGAGTCCCTCTTCATCATATGTTTGCATAAGATCTTTTTCCCAGTTAATCTCCGCTAGAGTGACTGGTTTCTTTAGTTTCAGCTGGAGTTACTCCTGTGGGGTCTTTCTGTAGTTCCATAGTATGATAATAAACTGTTTAGGGGGTTTTCTTTTTTTTAACAGATTTGTTGAGGAGATACTACCCCTGCAACATTAGGGTTTTTTTTCCTGATGACCCAGCATGCTGCTGATGTCCCAGGTAATCCCAGTGTGTCGCCTCCTCCCGGCTCCTTGGCTCCCTGTGCCAGATACCACTGCCTGCCTGGGGCAGGGGAGAGGCTGTCCCACCCTGCCACATGGTCATGGCCACCTTCTCCTCACCACCAGCCTCCCCAGCTCACAGCAGCCTCATGCCTGCCTCTGAGGGAATGGGTCTGGGTAGATGCATGCAAGTGAGAGGAGTTGGAGAGGCTGGGAGTGCATAAAATGGAAAATATTTAGACAAATTAATGAGCAGTTGCTACAAGTGAGTCACCAAAGTATGCACACTCGGGAAGTGGCTATTCAAAGTGCAAATCTCTAAGCTTTTGCAATGACATCCCTTAGACAGCCTTATGTTGTCCTGCAGCAGTCCACTTGTCTCCTCCAGCCACTGTTTGCGAGTCCCATGCGTTCCTTCAGGAGAGAGCCCTGCCTGCACCTGGGGCTTTGCAGGAGCCTGCTGCATACTGTGAACCCACCAGCAGATCTGTGGGAGCACAGGGGCTGCACTGAGCTCTCTGGAAAACTGGGATCATCAGGGAAGTTGTGCACAGCCCTCGGGCCTGATACAGGATTTTCTGAAGTCAATGGAAGTCACTCCATGGACCTGCCTGGCTGCAACCCCTGGGGCAACATGGGTCCCAATGGGCTACTTGCATGGAAACAACTCCACCTTCATGGAGCTCATGGCAAGACCAACTGCTTTTCTTCTGTTGCTACTACCTTTTAGTGGCAAGGATTCAGAGAGAAACAAACAGCCTATCTGGATCTGTATGGGTCTGTGACAGTACTTTTTGAATGGCAGTCCCCTCCCTGAGCATGGACGAGAGAAATAACATTGACGTTAGCTACAATTCAGTTTCCCATACAGCAGATGGAGTTTTCTGTTTTGAAATGCAACAACTTTCTGTCAGAGAAACGAGAGATGGCATAAACCCAACCAAAACACCGGAGCCAAGCACCCATGAAAGTTGCCTCCTGGATCCAAGTGTTGGAGAGCTCTGGCAGGCCCACCTGTTGCGGAAACAGATGTGAGTAATTAATAACTGACTCAAGCTAGCTGCCCCATCCGAGATAAAATGCTTGAAGATTAATCACAAGGTTCTGAATCACTTCTACACTACACTACATGGGGGATATCTCACTGCCACCCTGAAGTGTTTGGTGCTGCGACTGGTAATGATTAGGGGTCAAAGTGGTACAACAACACATCTGTACACAAAAAAGTCTGTTCTTGGACAGATTTAATGGGGAAAAATCAAGAGGTAAATAATTGTCTTATGTGGTCTAACATGTGAATCAGTAATAGTGCTACTAATTGGTCCCAAGCAGCTTCATACATGCCCAAACCTCACAATTCATGATTCAGGTCTATCTCATTTTCCTCCAGATTTCAATCAGATATGTATTTTCTGAATTCACATGAAGCACTGTTGTGAGCTAATATACAGCTGTTCATCTATGGCTGAATGTCAATGCCCATGAAAAAAAATAATCATTGCATCCTTCACTCATGTATGTAAGTGTAGATCCTCTGAAATCACTCAAACTGAAATGGAGCTACAACAGCCAAGTATTTAACCAACAAAGCACATTGGCATCATTGGGATGCAAAGTGCTGCTTAAAGATAATTCATTATCAGTACATTGCAGTGCTCCTGGCCAATCAGTTACTGTTAGGTATCTCTAAAAGTAAATTATTATAATAGAATATACAGTATTCACTTTTGTGTATGCTTGAAAAATGTAGTGAGAGCGGGTTGAAATTTCACTATAACCATGGCTTGTTCTGTTGTCCTGGAATTTTGCATCAGTCCAAGATGACTTCTGTTCTGTTTTAAGCTTTACAGTCTCCATAAACCTTACAGATTCATCAGATGAATTTTTTATTGTGGAAGAGAATCCTGTTGTCAATTACTAGCAAAATCTTGCAATTAAGTACACAGCTGCAATCACAACATATGTAATGACCCCCTAAACCCCAGACAGGAGAAGGACAATGTGCTGAAGAGTATTATTCTTACTAATATTGCTCCTAACTTACCTGCTTTCATTAACATTTGTTGAGCTATCTGTCCCCAGGTGCCAATACTTTTTCACGTTTAATAAGATTCCATTAAAACCTCCATTAAATGAGTGGTGAGGCTGCAAGGTGAAGCACTCGCTAGTATGTGGGGTCAAAGGTAAGTTTGCCCATACAGTAAAACCTGTGCACTTTGCATTTGAGAGGCTGGACTACAGTCCTTCAAGTAATGATGTAATCACATGCTGGGTTCTTTTCACAGCCTTAATGAGCACAAGGGCAAAACTGCTTGTGCTCAGTGACCAAAGCAGTATTCAACAGTCACTTTTTATCCCCTTTGTCAAATATCCAGTGGCACAACTCTCAAACATGTGCAGACCCCGGAAAATCGGGGAAAGCTGGGGAAAATCACTAGCAAATTGGATGGGGAGTACCGCTTCACTTATCTGCTAGGGCCCAAACTAAGCACAATATGCCCCTGTCAGTGCTTCAGCCAGGGCACACCATCCACCATCTGTGGTGATGGCGAGGCAGAAATACTGATATACCAGTTTCACTCACTCCACACTCCAGTGGACTGTCTGAGCTAATTAACACCCCGGAGCAGTGTCCCTTAGGCCTTACACACAGAAGAAAGTGACAGTCCGTCTATTTGTGGCTGGCCCACCATTTCATGTCCTCAGCCTCCTAACCCGAGAGTGTGCCCTGTGTGTACCCGAGAGTGTAACCTGCTGTGCCCAGCCCCCCACAGAGGGGGAAGAGGAAGGGGGACGTGTGCTTTGGGAGAGCGCTGGCACTGGGGCTGTGTGTGCTCTCTTCCTTCTCTTGTACAGCAGCATCCTTTTGCAGGCTGCACAAGAGGAGTTTGCAGGCTGCAAGGACAGCATAGGACACACTTTGGGGATCCTGTTGCTATAGTGCTGTATAACTGTATTTGATATTATCCAAAGCCTGCGATGGTGAAGTATCCTGCATTTCATAATTGCCAAGGGTTTCTGGTAATTGCTCTCTCTTCAGAGTCAAGGGATGACAACCCTCACCACAGGTGACTGCAGGTTTAAACCATTTATTTGTACTACACTCTGGAGATATTTGAATCTGACTTCAGACACTCTGACCCTGCTGGTCGAAACTCTGAATCTAAGTATTGTGAAGTGTAGGATCCAGTTAGTCTGTTGTACTGGTTTTGGCTGTGATGGAGTTAATTTCTTCATAGCAGCTGGTATGGTGTTATGCATTGGATTTGTGACCAAAACAGTGTGGATGATACAGGGATGTTTTAGCTATGGTTGAGTGGTGCTGTCCAGTTGTCTATGCAACACACCACTTATTAATACACCATTGGGAGCTGCCAAGCAACAGTTTTCAGACTAGCAGAGGCAGCATCAGGATAAGCCCGGTGGTTTCCTCTGTCTCCACGTGTAAAGAAAGGACACTGGATCCCACCTGCACAACTGTCCAGCCAGCCAGCCAGCTCAGAGAGCTGAGCCTGCTCTACTTCTCTGCTGGCTTTTCCTTAGGAGTTTTGAATGTAGCAGGCAAATGAGAACTATTACCCTTTCTTTCTCCTACTCCATATTCTGATCCAGCTATACCAGATCCCTGATGATCATACAAGGGAATTCAGTCCTGCACTTACATGTTGTTAAAATAATCTGAGTTTGAATCTCCCTGCCTCCCTCCATCTCTTCCTCCATCTCAGCATACAGGATCTATAAATTAGAAAGGAAGGCAGATGTAGCTGTTGCTCAATAGTTTGCTGTATATCTGTGACTTTAAATAAGTAAATACAATTATTATAAAAGACACTAGAGATTTATCTTAAAAAATTCAGGAATTTCAGTGAGAATACCTATGTGCTTTAATATGCATGTTTGTGTTTATATCTATGTGTATTAATTTTTTTAATTGCAATCCATGTGACCCACATGAAATGAGATGATAAATGTGGCCATACCAGTGTGGTAATTCTGCTGGCAATAACATGATCTCTCATTGCTATGTTGATAAGTGTCTGAGAAGAAAATTTATGTCTGGCGTTTGTTATGCCATACACTACATAAATCACTGTACATGTCAGTACCAGGTAAAAAAAAGACTGAATTATGGTTAAACATTTATTGGATGTCATTCTTTTCCATGTGGTGATCACATAAATGATTTTCTACATAGATTTTTTTAAATTAATGGAAGCAATATATAATCAGCACCATGCATTTGTTACCCCTACTGTTATCCCTAGCCCTGTCCTCTGGAGCACTTATCTTTGTATTCTGTCTCTTGGTGAACCTTTGCACCCTGTGTTTCTGGTCCATCCATAGTTACACTGAACATATGCAAATCCCTACACATCTTTAAGAACATGTATCTAGCTTCTCTACATTATTTTCAGAAAGCTTATAAATTACTTATAGCAAGGGAGATATATAAGTATTCCATAAAAAGACTTAACCACTTTTAGGTACTGAATGTTACAGAAACTGTCTAATCCCGTGTTCTCAATTTTTGCCTAGGAAATTCTTATCTGAAAATTCACCTTCTCCCAGCAGTGCAGAATGGCTGTCTCATGCTTTGCAGATTGCACCCATCAGCATTTTCTAAAAGAAAAGAACACTAATGGGAGAAGAAGTGAAATGGGCAGAAATACGTAAGAACAATATGGGGTGGAGTGATCTACAGAGAAACACTGTCTAGTTTGGAGGTGGTTGTGTGCAACTCTCAACAGTGGAAGCCCAAGTACTGAGGAGCCCTGAGGTACTTATGGATGTTCCTCCACTGTTTTACTTCATCTACAGCCTCTGTCCATGGATAAGTCTCTCTGGGGTGCTTTACCAGGAAAGCAAAGAATGCAAACTGAGCAAAACATTTCCTCAAACATACACTTTATGAAATGCTTAATATACACTTACAATACCTAAGAAATGTTTATAGATGCTGAGCAAAAAAAAAATATTAGATAGTGTGTCAGTGATCCCCAACCTTTCTATAAAAAGTGTTGTGCTTCATTTGTAATTGCTTCCTTTAAAACAAAAGCATGCAGAACTCACGCACAGTGCATACTCTCTCTTTCCTTAGGTGATTATTGCCATGCTCTCATATGTACTCACTTGAATGGTGTGCTTGCTGAAACTCAAGGCTCCAGTCAAGAATGAAAATCTGATCTGAGCTGGTTGCACAAGTGCGTTCTGGCACAGCCTGCTTGGAGTAATCCAGGAATGAAAGTTTGACCTAAGCTTGTTTGGTTTTATCAACACCAGACTCACTCACTGTGAAATTCCAGTGGATTGGTGCCTCTCCCCTCCCAAGGCAAAGCTTAGGTTTGACAGATACTGACCTTCAGTTGTAGTCTGGGGGGAATACAGAGTCACATTGGAACGGCTCAATGGAAGAAAATAGGAAATGAGGGATGCAAAGAACTGTGATGAAACTTCAAGGTTAGGAGTGCAAGCAAGGCTATCACTCCTTCACAATCCTTAGCACCAACTGATTTGTCAAAACAGGCTTAAGACCATGATGCTTACTGATACTAATAGAAAAATAACCTTTTCTAAACTTAGTGATGTAAATGATCACAAATTCTAATCTATTTCTGTAACTTGCCAGTATCCATATTTTCTGTCAGAGGGAGCGTGTCTAGTAATCTGGTAATCTTCGGTGCAACATCTGTTAGGAGGCACATAGAATTTATATGCAAACATAAAAATAACCATTTTCAGAACAGTACACCAATTCCTGTGTCTTCCCTACCTTTCTGAATGCAGAAGGCTGAAATACATCAGAACTGAGACAGTTCTAGCATAGCTGGTAATGAGAAACTGAATCCACATTCCCTACTTGCTATGGAAAACCACTTGAAGTAGCGCACCCCTGAAGAACCTAAGAACAGAAAAAACAGTATTTCTACAGGTGAAACTATCCACTGTTTGTGTTATTGTTACAGAGAAACCACTTTAGACAAGTAATCACAGGGTGGATATGCTTGAAATTCATTGCACATTCAGAGCTCACCACTGGAGAGTGGAGGAGGAGGAGAACACTCCTAGAAACCCTGAAATAGCTATTCTGCTTAAAGGCTTTCACTTGGGCTGTGCTCAAGAGACAGGGGTTACGGTCCACTAAGCAACTGGGTGCTAATATCTAGATTTTATTCATGATGCAAACAATTATAAATGCACACCTCACCTAGACATATAGAACATAAGATCCATTAACTAAGAGCTTGTAGTAGCTTGAAACAAATGCAATTACAATTCTAGTGTGTAAGGAGAGAGAGTTTGCTATCAAATCAAAGATAAATTTTCTTCTCATACATTTGTTGTTTACACCTAAACACCAAACAAAACTTAGTCAAATATAGGTGCCCAAGCACAAAATTTAAGTTAGAAGAATTCTGCAGAGCAAATAGAGAGGTCTTCATATCTGGACTGATAGTTACCTCGGCACCTAAAATTTCAACAGTGTGCAAATGAATATACCCTAGACTCAGAATTTTCCATATTTCTTGCTAGACCCAAGAAGAAGCCACATAGTAAGCATTTTTCAGCAAACCTAATACAAAGTGCAGAACAAAACCTTCTCCAAATGTAGATTTTGCCACTGTTCTTTAAAGGCATTGCTGGGATACTGTGCATGTATGAGACCTTGCAATCGTCCAGCCAGAGGGTGTTCAGACTTAAATTGTTTGCCAGACAAGATTAATATGCTAATAACTAGGTCCTTGGAGATTCTTTGTCCTCCAAGAATTAAAGCTGCTGCGTTCCTGAAGAAAAATTTAAAGTATTCAGAGGTCTAGAGAGAGATGGGGAAAAAAAGAAGCTCAACTCCCTTACCAGGACAGTTGGAAATTTCACATGAATATGAGGAGACCCATGTCCCAGTTCCCAGAGGTGCTGCGTTCATTATGCTCAGTGTCCGCTTACCATAAGTCATTCCTTCGGCCAAGCCTTGACATGACTCTACATGCCTTCTCCTGGCACAAGTTTCTGTGTTCCAGCTTCCAGATGAAAAGAACCTGCCAAAGACCATGAAGTACCTTAGTGGCTTGAGCCATTGGGCTCCACTTATAGGCTGAATAATTTTGCAATGCAAGACCAATATCAATGTTAGTCTGAGGACTATGTTACACTCTGTAAAGACACTGTGGGAAACTCATCCTGGCCTGGCTGGACAGAGCAAGACACTGGGAGACACTGAAGTAGCTGAGGTGAAACCCATGTGTGTCTCTTCATAGGTCTGCCAGAATAAACAAAGGAATATATGTCAGTTATGTGGCTTGTATATAGAGCAAATACACACTTAATCTTCTAGTGAATCACCTTTTTCACACAAAGATCATCAGTGATCCCTAGCAGAACAGCTGTTCAGGCACATTCGGCTCGGGCCTCAGAAACCTCCCACACCAATGTAATGAGTAAAAAGCTATAAAAGAGCTGGTCTGCCAGATTGGAGGGTCAAATAGCAGCCTGTAAGTGCTTGTAATAGGGGAGAGTGTGACTACTGATATTCATTCCTCTTTCTTAATGGCCTTATGCAGAAGCAAATAGTTAGGAGAAAAAAATTTATGAGAAAGTAAAAAATGGGTGACCTTAACAAGGAATGAATGATTTCCATAACACTTTCTCTTTCATATTGCTGGAGTATGTGCCTCAGCTAAGAATTTGCCTTGATTTTATTATTTTTTATTATGAAAAAAACATATATTGGAAAGTGTCAGCTCCTGAAACATTGATCTAGAAAGATCTGCCTATTATCAGAATCTCTTCTAAAGAATCTCATTATTTTTATTTCCTTACAAGAGAACCAGGCAGGGGGAAAATGACAATGATTTAAAAATCTCAATGACAAAGAACAGGAACTTACCAGTTTCAAACAAGAATCACTAACTAAAACAAGCTCACTCTTTATTACACACCATCGATTAAATGCATTATCTCATGCTTTGTCTTCAGCTCATATCTACAGAAGTTATATTATTACAATTTGAATTCATAAATTTTAGAAAAACAGTAAGCCCCCAGAAATAGTGTCTTTATCACCTTATAAGAGATAGAAACATTTTTGCCATCATGAAATTTCATGTGGACTGGCTCATATTTTTCTGTTCTTTGTAATGGCCATTTTGATCTTTAAGGCCTGACAAGTCGAGTTGTTTTGTTTACCAAAACAAAATGTTCTCGTGCATGCCCATATATGCATGTATCTGGCAGTCGGCCCCTCCTAGACATGTTTGAATCTATTGGCCAAATTTGTTAAAGGAAGAAGTTGTCTCAAAGTTTTTATTTCCTGCAGGTTGCATGGAGCAGTCAAGAAGAAGGGAGGAGACCCATGCATGCCCCCTCTGGGGAAGGGCTACAGCCTTGCTTGGAGTTCAGGGAATCCACCTAGGGACTGCATCTCCAGGCGCAGCTGTGGAGGACACAAAGCTTCAGTGGTTTTGCTGCTCAGTCATTAAAGACAGGCCAGAGCAATTGTTTCCACTGACAATTCTCACAGGTCACAGAGGCTTCTGAAATTTGTGTGCAGTGGATTTTACCCTGACTCACTGCAAAATGAATTATTCACGGATGGCCCAATACTGTTGTCTTTCACCTGAGATATACAAAAAACTAATCAATACCAAAGCAGTAAGGAAGTGTGTAAGGGTTGGTTGGTCACCGTGGGGCAGTACTGAAAGAGTGTGTATCTGTTTGTCTGTCTCTCTGGTTTTGCCTTTATCGTTAAATGAGCAAAATGAAGACATGATACTTTTAACTCTATCTACAGGTACCGACAATATTTTTCCTAGGGCATCTCTGCAAGCATCTCTTCAGATACTCTTCCTGAAGCTTATTATAAATTAATTTTGAACTGAGACCTACTTTACCCACTTTTAATGAAGGCTATTAGGAATACCAACATGCATGCCAACTTACTGCAGGACCTATCGTTAGCTGAGTGACCAAACTAGACAATTTAAGTAGAAATTAGATAGGTCAAGAGTTCACAGTTACTTTGCAGCCTTTTGCTTGTTTCATTAAATCCATCAAGGATTTAAAGCAGCAAGTTATCTAATAAGGCAATTTCCAGAAGAAACATGATGGCAAAGGTCAGAGCATTTCA
The DNA here is from genome assembly GCA_013389945.1 of Fregata magnificens. Taxonomy (NCBI): domain Eukaryota; kingdom Metazoa; phylum Chordata; class Aves; order Suliformes; family Fregatidae; genus Fregata; species Fregata magnificens. The sequence continues at coordinate 18,012 of WAAD01020527.1, forward strand.
AGCAGGAACCAGACCACTGCTGAAAGGTTTATGAACTTTCAACTAAGTAACCTCCCAGTATTTCAGGTCCAGAAACATCAGTCATTAAAGAAAGTAGCCCCTTCTCAACTAACAGTATTTCTATGTCCTTCTCAGCATTTGAATGGGAAGGAAGGCAGAAATAATTTAGAGGTGAGATTTGCAAAACTGGCTAATGAACTTGTGATTTTGAATATCCCTCCTAGATGTGATTTGCATGGGGATACAGAAGGCGGCAGTGGAACAGGAAATAAAGGAATAGTAAGGATTTCTGCCTTGAACAGAAGATGATGCCTAAGAACATGATCCCATACAATATAGCCAAGTGGTAACACCCCAAGAAATGTGGTTTGAAGGTGTGATAAGATTTAGTTTAAGAGAATAATAACATCTAATTGAAGGACAGGTTGGGACTGCTAGAAGAGAAGCTAAAATTGGGAAAAAAAAAAAAAGTAAGAATATGGAGTTTCACTTCCCATAAAGTGTATTTGCATAATGATTATAAAGTAAAGATTTTGATAATATAACATATAACAGGATTTGAGAAGTCAATTTTTTTTGGCTTACAGATTTACATCAAAGTATTGTAAATACAAATGACATGAAAAATTAGATGATTTATTGCTAATGTGATATCTTGTCTTTGAAGAAATTAATTACTTTTGGAGATCTTCACGTCCTCTCTGCACATGCAAGATAATGAAGAGGCTGTAAATGTCAGTCATGTTAAGTGCTTGAAATAGCTTTTGTGCTTGTATCTGCAACACAAAGCAGTCATCCTTATATAGAATACCCATATACACCATTTCTATGGCTTTAGAAAGGAAACTGTTTAGCCAGAGTTGAGAGTTGCTCATGCACTCTAGTTCTGTGAATATTCCTGCCTGACAATAGCTTACAAAGAAGCAAATTCAGAACTATGAAGTGTTTCAAGGGTTGTGTTGACCAAACACCTCCTCAGGTGCTTAGCTGGCTGATCTCTCAAACCCTTATACTGATCTTGATGGCATTTCTCTGTGTGTCTGTTCAGATGCAACAAGATAATGTACTGCCTCATCTGATCTGTTTATCTCTAAAGGTCAGGTAATGTTCTAATGGGATATAACACAGGCAAAAACATAGGCAATATTTTAAGTATTAATGGGGCATAGCACCTTCCCGCATCACAGTATCTAAATGTCATTAGTCCTGATGAAGATAATGGGGCTTCTCACTTGAATAAGACAGGTAGGATATGGACTTGTGACGTCTTAGCCCGGAAAACAATATGAGAGAATGGAAAATTACTACTACACATATGAGAAAAGCTACAACTTTTTGTTGTTTAAGATACCTAGTATGCATATGAGTACAAGAGAGGTATGTCACACTGCGTCAGATTGTGAAATGCCATTGCCAAGGTATCAGGTTATAGCAAAAAACTCAGATGTGTGCCAAACTATGGAAAATATCACAGACATGTATGGAAACCCCAGCAAGAGATACTTTCTGGAATACCTGCCAGAGCAAAAAGACCTCAAGTCTGGTTCTGCAGGGCCTGTCTGCAAAAGCGTTGTTAGCTTTCCATCATAACTACCTGGAAGATGTCTGACTGCATATTTCCTTGCTTTTTGCTCCTTTCTGTGGCATGGTGAGAGGTACCCTAGTGCCCAAAAGCTCTGGAATAGGCCTCTTTCTTAATATTATAGACCTAACAAGATCTAAAAGATGCTGTTAGTATGGATGCTGTTACATTAATATATGTGGTCATTGATGAGACTATTCTCTGTTCAATTAGGCAAGTGAAAACTCACATGCTCAGCACTATGTTGTCATGAGCCAGATGTACGCTGGTGAGTAAAACACTTGTACTGGCAGACAATATCTGCTAACATAAGAATAAAATAAACACAGAGCCAGTGCTGTTCCATATTCATCTGTAAAATGAATCCGTTCAATACGTTATAGGACTTCTGCAGTACAACCATTACATACACACAAGACATGACAACATTTAATGTCAGAAACTCCAAGACTATTACAGTTTTATTGAAGTAATTCATTTGAACTGAAATTCAAATCTTCACCCAGGAATGGGAATCTGAATCTGTATCTCTTTTCAAACATTCAAGCACAGAATAACTGGGAAAAAACCCCCCAAGAATGGAAATTTTACCTGAACTATTTGATTAGAAAAACTCTGGGTACATCTATTGTGAGCTTTCATCAGACTGACATTTTTTCTCTCCTGAGGTATGTTTGATCTTGGCCCTGGAAGCCTAGAGCTGATGTTCAACCCTGGGCCCAGAACACAATGATATTCAAACACCTGAAGTTAGTTCTAATAAAAACAAAGAAATGTTGTGATAAGAAAGTCAATAAAATCTAGAGAACCGGAGCTGCTGTCAGAAGACAGTATTAACAGCATCAACATGACAATAGGAGAAAAGTCTTAACCTGGCAGCACATCTGCAGATCAGGAAATATTTGCCTCTCATGAGTTAAAGTCAATCAAAGATCAGATAAACATGGGATAATGCACAGCAGTGAATACTGCCTTAGCTAACATTTTTAGAAGTTAAGTCCTGTGCTTCCTCTTCAGAAACAGTAAATATTATGTCAGCAAGAGAAGCAGTGTTCCTTACAATCTTCTTCTACAGGATATTCTCCTTTATATTTTCCTGGAAAGAGAATCCATCTCCAAGAAAGATGGTCAGGAACACATACTTCCTGTGACACCCATTCCTGAATAAGGCGATTGATGCGATCCGTGCATCTGTGTGAAATTTTGTCCTTATCCAGTTTCATGTATCACCTGTCTTGTAAGCTTCAAGACTCCAAAAGAGGCACTACTGAGAACCCCCCCTATTTGAAACACTCATAGACTGTCAGGAATAAACACAGGGAGACGCTTGGCCTCTCAATGAACATTCCTGTCATGTATTTCACACCCTCTGACCATTTCACAGACTCCCACCAGAAACTACTTGCTTTTGTCTCTCCGCATGCTCTACCATTAACTGTATGGATACAGAGAATTTCCCTGTAAATAAGCATTTGTTCTCAAAATAAAAATCAAAATAAAGAAAACACTGTAATTTTGACTGACAGGAAAGTTATCATAACAGGAGGAAAAAATTGCTAAAAAGTTGCTGTTCTTGTTCCCATCTATCTCCCGTACCCACATTCAGATTAAAAGTTTGGTCAGACTTGTTCTGAGTAAATGGAAGGACATTCAGACTAGGTATTAGAAAACAAAATCTTTCTCCCTTGATCCTAATGGAAGCTATCACAACAAATTTACCAATTTCTCCAAGTATACACAGAAGACCGTAGTTCAGAAATGCCATTCTCTGGTGGTAAAAAGATGATTAGGAATTAATAAGCATAAATCAACAGTATCAGGGAACAAGGGTAGATGCGTACCCTTCCAAAAATACAGCTATCAGACACACATAATATACTATGAATTAGTATCAGAAAAGACAGTCAATATATAAGATCATCAAATTTTTGTTATTTCTGGAGAACTGTATACAATGACCAGACAATTTTGGACATCCAAAAAGAAGAAAGATAAGTTAAAGGTCTGTTACTATCCTTTCTGGGCAACATGGTTGATCTAAGAATTTTTAAGAATTACATTTTTTTCTGTTGGTACACTGAGCGTAAAGAAGGTATATGTAGTTCAAAAGCTTTTCTACAAACATCATGGCTCTTTGGTCTTAATCCCTGACATTCAGAGCTTTTGTCAATGCTTTTGAAGCTGTGATTAGTAAGTGTCCTAAGGGGAACTATTTTAATCCTCCCTGTTTCTCTTAACAAAGAATTGGTTTTCAGCAGCATTTACTAAAATAAATAAAAGGGATCATCTTCACATATTTTATCAGAAAATCCTGAACGCCAGCAGCAACACTTCACAATAGCAAAGTTGATGGCAAAAATAAAAATTTAAACTTATAGAATCATAACGGTCTCTCTGATTAGGTGGGCTGACAGCCTGGTCCTTCTTTCTTCCATACAGTGTTCTCAGCAATTACAATATCATTAAGTTATACAACTGTCTCTTCAATTAACAAAGACTAATATTTCAGTCCATACCTTGTTAGTTAGAGTTATAGATCTCCTTGAATGTTTGGATATCTGGAATAGCACTCCTGCTACTGATGGGATGGATAGAAAATCTGACCAAATGTGGCGTTGGTTTTTGGGCCATAACCACGTGTTTTCCTTTCCTATCAGACTGGACCATGCTGGCCACTATCTGCAGCTGCTCATACCCTATTCAAGAATTTATACAAATTAGCTGGACAGCCTTTGAGAATCACCCCTTAGAGAAAGTAAGAAACAAGTTTTAATTTTGTTTTAGGATATGTACCATTTGTTGCAAGGCCACTTCTGTGTCTTAGGAGTTGAAGCCATGAATTTCCATCTTGGTGAAAAAACTCTTATCATCTTGTGTTCAGGCATGCACTATCAGCTGTTCTTTGGTCAGAGGCCAAAAGCTGTCCTCCTAAAGTTCTAAAGTCCATGTCAGGTTTCTGATTCATGAGAAATACAATACTTATTTACTGTAAAATTTACTGTGAAACCGAGTTAAATGCTTAAACTTTCATGGCAAGTTTATGGTGTGAGGGAGGGAGAAGAGAGCTTAATCCCTTTCTGAAACCAAATGCTTAACTTAAAGCCGTTGATGAAAACATTGGGTCTTTATATCAGTGATAGTTCACAGGCTGTTGAGCTGTTGAGATTTTTCAGAAATTCAGGTGTGGCCTCCATGCCAAGGTTCAACACTTAATATTGGTGCTGCTAGATAATCTAAAGCCTAGTCTGTGAAAAGAAGTAAAGCAGAAGGCTCTGCTGAGACTTATCTATCCATTCTCCTCTTATTCTCCAGTGTTATGTGTATACCATGGTTCCTAGGGTCAAGAAAGTTGTCTGCCTCTTCTCTCAAGTAAAACAATTTCATAGATTGATGGTAACCAAAAAATCAACAAAAATCCCGAAAAACCTTTTTGTCTGCTTCCTAGTCTATGTCCTAGTTTACTGGATGTGTCCACGTTGATATGTATCTTCCTTCAGCATTCTGATACTCCCAATGATCACCCATTTTGAAAGTAAATGCATTGTTATTTTTGGAAAGCCACAAAACTGATCTAATCATTCACTGTGAACTGCAGTAATTGCAAGACCTCCCTGCCATATGCCATAATCCTTGGAATATTGTCCAATGCAGAAAATCCTGGGGCTAGAGCTTTCCCAGTGTTTCCAGTGGAGACTCACCGACATGGTTCCACAGATATCTGCTGCCATTCTTTGCATCTTCTTTATGCAGAGAATCACAAACTCTACATAGTACTCAGCCCACTACTGAAGAGTAGAACAAGTACACTGGCATTAACAGAAGAAAACCCAGAAATCCCCCCCGACCGTCTACATACACCTTTTCCCACAGGAATACAAGGCAAGAATGCAGGTCTAAACCACCTAATGAACAAGACTCTCTGCCTCATTATAAAACCTGTGTTTCAGACAGCCACACGCACTGTGCAACTAGGGCACCATCTCTTCTATTTGCCTAAGTGCGAGTGTTAATCCAAGCTGCCCTGTGCCTTCATGTGGGATCACTAAGTCTCTGTCTCGCTGTAGCACATCAAGAATGAAAGCCACAGCCTTCTCTCTTCTCAAAGGAGTTGATTTGCTAAGGTGCCCCCGGCTGGGTAAAGTGGTCTTTAACTGGTCCCATGCCTTTGGTATGGCCATGACACTGCTTACCAATGAGGTACACTCCTGGATTTCAAGAGACGGAATTTGACCCTTTCATGGTTCAGGAGTCCTCACCACTTTCACAAACTAGCAGTGAATTTTGCCTTTATATCAGTTCTGCACATCTCACTGTGATCACCTGTACCTGCTTGCTAACTGCCCAGTCTTCGCCAGCTCTTCCCTGAGACCTTCTACCCATGCAGTTCTTCACCGCCCTCCTTGCACGAGCAGCAGGATCTACTTCTCTCCCTAGCCTGATCAGATATCACCTTTAGCTCCTTCAAAGCTAACACTGCAGTTTGTAGGCTGGAGAGAGGAAAAGGTAAGTAATGGCCGCAGTGATCTCAGAAAGAAGAAAAGCTGCTCCAAGCTGATGAGTTTCTTTTATTCTTGGAAAAGGAGGGAAAGGGAGTAGTTTCCTCAGCTACTTTATTCTGGAAGACAGTCAGGTGTGGCAGGCAGCCAACCAGAGACAGGTTTGGTAAAAGCAAGACTAACTTCACTAGAAGGATGCTTTTTCTCCTGTGAGTCTGAAATTAGTTGTAGTTTCAGTAAAAATGCTATCCCACATTAACAAAAAACAGTAACCGAATGTGTATTTACATAGTACATATGTGTTTTGTGTGTATCTTGATATACATACATATATACATATATGTAGACAGACAGCAAGCTACAAAAACACAGAGGCGTAGGTCTATTCAATGGGAAAAAGGCTTTGAGGCAAGGGAGTGAAACATTATCCAAAACAAGCCAGACTTCAGCACGTTCCATTAGAGGCATGATGTGTACTCTAATGACCATGGCTAGGGATTAGCTGCATGTCCTTCTGGAGGGATGGCTTTCTCCCGCTGACAGACTGGAGAGTTCAGACCCGCTGAGCCGCCACTGCTGCCACACGGCCAGTGGACAGGACAGAACGTCTGTGCCAATCATTTCTTGTGACCCCAAATATTCCCCACAGGACACTTTATTACAAGGAGCAGAAAAATGCATGGCAGCCTGATTCTAGCTGTAAGGACTATGTTTTTGATGAAACGATGTCATAGAAAACCTCTCCTTTTTCTTTCAGTTAAACAACAAAAAAACCAGATTTTTGGGAGTGAAGTTAGCGAGTCATGTTTTGCAGCATTGCTTCAGACATTACTGTATAGTCGTATTTGTTTAAATTTTCAAGATTCCTTCACCGTGAGGAGAAATTTGAACTTTTTTCTTTTTTCAATTAAATTTGAAACTTGGAGAAATAATTCAGAATTCTTCTCATGGTCTTAACAGCCATGCACATAGTTTGCAAAATACTGTCTTATTTAATATAAAAGAAGCAGTCTAAAGATCTGTCCATTTTTGTACAGATGACTCTAATGAAATTTCCAAGGCATAAATTTGGATATAGAATAAATCACATGTAATCAAAGGTAGTCCTGATCTAAAGCAGATTTGATGGGTCTAAATTCTTCAAAAATACCCATCACCTGAATTATTTTGACTCTTCTTCCCCACTAAAATCCATGTCTATTTTTATATAAAGTTTTAGATTGATATCTACATCTACCTCCTCTTGCCTGCCTCAGAGACCTCTGTAAAATGAGACTGCTAGTTGATGGTTTCCTGCTCAGCTGCATACAGGTAACCTAAGGATAGCTTCTCCGATCAGCATGATGCTGGTGCTAGAGAAGAGGTTCCCAAGGAGCAACATGAGAGAATGGACTTCCCACATGTTTACCATGGATATCTTTTAGTCTGACCAAGTTTAGACAGGGAGATCCTACCTAAAATTGACAGTAATTCATCTTCATTGTTGATGAGCATAATCGTGTCTCTGGTGCTACGTCAGCTGTGATTTCATTCCACATGCACTTTCTTCCTCACGTTCAAGACTGCCAGTGACGTGGACACAGGTACAGCCATCCCTTTAAAATGTTTCAAGTTTCAGGAAGGCTCATAGCACCACAGAGCTAGGCTGAGTTGAATTATTTTTGACTTCTGCAGCAGATGAAAAATAACTTGGAGAAGAGGCTGTTAATCAGCTGTGCAATGTGGCAGCACATTTCATGTCTGCATTTCTGTTTCAGAGGGACTGGTCCTAATTAGCACTGATATCACCAAGAGTCAGGCATACAAGGTATGTAAAGTCAAATATAGTAGTAACTCCTTGTTTGCTACCCCACCCAGATGAAAATTTGATGTCTTCCTTTTTTACCAGATACTTCGGAACCCAGGGCTCCCTGCTCTTGCTGTGCATAGAAAATACTGCACGGTGGAAATGTGCAGGTAGCAGTGAGATGTGTGGGATGTTATTACCACAGTGACCTGCAGTGATCTGAATTCATTCATACCAGCGATTAATTTTTCTTGTACTTAGAGAACGCTGCAAGCTAAAAAGCAAGAGGGGAACCTCTGTACAATAACAATGAACACAGCCAGACAGAAAAGAGAATTGCATCAGACATGAACACATTCTAAATGCTGAGTCACAGCACCCCACATTTCCTCCCTTGCTGCCTTCAAAACTCTTCCTAATCTCCTCATAACTTTCAGCTTACAGCTCAATTTGCAGTGCCCCTGAAGTGCCCCCTCATTCTTGGGCTTTTTGTTTTCCTTCTACTCCTACACTTTACATCTTTTCCCGATGCCTGCTGAATCATTGTTTTCTCGATCTGTCATCATTACTTCAGACAGTCCCTTAAACATAGAAGGGGGTCTGTAAAACCACCACCATATTCACACACTTCCTCCTATCTGCAACTGAGTCGAGTCCTGAGCCTAATTTAGTCTACCTTTTACCAATTATAAATACAGATACTATGAAACCAACTGCATGAAAAAGTCAAATGACGCTTTCTTTACAGAGATTACTTTGACTTTACCTTTAAAAGTTAAAAAACGTGGCTCTAGAGGACGAGGCTTATCTCAGCTTCATTTACAGAACCCAGCGAGCTCCTTTGCAAAGTGTGACTGGGAAACCACCATATCATTAAAAAACCCTGAGATTACATGTTCCAGATTTGTAGTATCATAAATTGCAAGAAAGATAAAGCCTGCTCTAAGCTCTAAGCTATGCAACTTAGTTTAATAAAGCGCATTATAAAATAACTTATATTGTAATTCACAGCAAATTACACATCTTGGAAAAACATTTTTTGCTTCAAAATTCCTTTTTCTAATGAAGCAACGTATAAGAAAACAGATATATACTGCAGAATTGACTGGAAAAAAACAAGTAGAAAGTAGAAAGGTGTTTATAGTATTGTTTTCTCATATTTTCACGCATCAGGAAATTGCCATTTTCACCTGAAGGCAGGAAGCACCGGGTATTCTGTTGGAACCCTGCCCTGCATGGTCAATGATGTTCTGTGACTTGCATCCCTGTTCAGAGTAACATCAGTTATCAGATACAGAATACTTCCTGATGTTGTTTTGGATATTTACTTAGAAGTTTATGAGAAAAAGGAATCTTTATGGATTAAACCTTCTTCTGAAGTATAAAGCACAATCCAGCAGCATGTTCTTATCCCTACAGCTAATGCTGTGTTGGGTACTGGGGGTCAAACACAAAGCTACGCTTTGAACTGTCCTAACAATCCAGCTGGGAAGAAATTACATTTAATCAAGTATTTAAAAAAAAATATATGTTTTCAAACACAGGAACCTGCACAGGCCTTATTGGTGCAAGTCATCCATCTGAATAAGTGGAAGTATGTACATGTAAGACAATCTGTGTCAAGGTCAGCAATATGTGCATGCAATGTAAATAGATGTTAACTCACCTGAATCATTTCACAGCGTGGCTACAAATGAAAAGTGCAAACATGAACAGCACAATGCAATCAATCTGGGAAATTAGTTGGGAAATACTAACAATGACTAAATGAAATTTCCCAGCCAAAACACTACCTATTTGAAGGAAGAAAGCAAAGTGAGGACATGGTCCAGAAACTTTCACAGTGGGGAACCTGGAGACAGGGAGCATAACCCCTGTCTCATCACTAAGCTCAGCAACATCCTCCTGCCCTAGAACATGGCAGCTAAGAGTCCAGCTACTGCCAGAGCAGCAGCTGCTTTATTATTTCCAGAGCTCAGTGTAAATTACCACTCAGATTAATGGTTTTAGATACAGACTGAACTTTTCCGCTGTGCAATCAACTTGCGAAGGAGTTGATTCACACAACAAGAAAAACATTGTCAGAACAGGGTGATCCCACTAAAAGAATAAATGTGGGTGTCTCAATGATGTAGCATATTTAAGATGCTATTTCCTTGCTTGCAGTCACATGAAATATTATCAGTACTCTTGTAGTTCAAACAAACATCTGAAAAAGATACCATCCGATACCATCCATCATCAATTTCCATGAAGGTGTATTACAGAGGACATTGACAAGTCTTCCTTTAAAACTGTTATTTTTACATGTTTCTAAAATTGGAAAAAACCATACAGAACAAAAATTCTTAAGTAAATGTATTTATTATTGTGGGATTTTTTAATGCAGAAATACTGTTTTTTCAAGTATAGGCTTACAATCCTGTTTCATCGTTCTTTACGCCAAAACAAGAGACAAGAACACCCTGGGTCAACTGCATTTTGACCAGGAGAGTCAAACTGTGGTTTCAGATATTTATGCACAAATCTCATTGACAAGCAGGATCAATTATATTTGCACATGAAGTGAGAATCTGCCTCAAAAAAACCCTAAAAAGATTAAGAACTCTTGCTATCTTAACACCCTTTTTACACAGAAAAGCCACTTGCATACATGGAGAAAATATATATTCAGGATACGAAGACCAAGTTCTCAAAATCCATGTCACTTTGATTGCTACAACATTAAAATGCAAATTAGTCTTTTAACATGGACAACCAGTTGTGACACAAACAGAAACAGCTCTTCCCCCATTCCACAGTTTTAACTACGTATAACTCAGTGAATACAATTTTCAGAACAGACCTCTGTTTCACCTGTCCATTGTTTTAAGAAGTTAAAAGCTTAGTTCTTTGTCAATGGTTACGAAGCAATTTTCTATCCTTTCATATTTTATGTGAGTATCTAATACCAAAAGAGTGCTCTCATTTATTTCTAAGAATGCCTTGTGCAGTAACTGGTGCAGGTCAGAGCAGGATATGGATAATGCTGAAAACAACTACTGAAAAATACATTTTTATGCTGAAAACAATTACTTCTCTTAACTGCAACCTCGCTAGCATGGAATAAGGCAAGCATCAAAGGACATGGGGGCAACAGGAAATGGCTTTGTAGTTGTTAGTAGCATCTTCTTTCTTCCTTTGTACTATTAACAAAAGCTAATGTTAAAGCAGTTATGAAGAGCCAAACAGATTCTCTACTTCCATTTTAATGACAGGATTTGCCTAAGTAAATGTCATCCTCTGAAAGTGAAATTCACCTTTCACAACTCAAAAAGTTTCAGCCTCTGGACCTACAGCTGGAGTTCTGTCTAAATGCAACAGAGGACACAAAACCATCTCTTAGTTCTAGAGGTCGCCTCACTCAGGGACACCCAACCTGAGCCAGGTCCTAGAGGAATGATGCGCTCACCATCCTGAAATACAGAGGCTGAGTCGGGCGCCAGTTATCAACCAGGGGCAGATCAGGTTCATTCTCTGCATTCTTGGATAGGCTGCGGAGCTTCGCCATCTGCAGGAGAGCAAAAATCAAAGTGGCCTGATGGAAATCCCTTGGGATCAAATCCACAGCCAAATAATTAAGTCTCCTTCAAAGTTCTGAAGATGTCCTTCACCCCACCACCACAAGAACTGTATTCATGTTCTTTACCTAGCAGTAATATTCTTAAATATAGTCAAGACAGAAAAAATGGGTCCTATCTGAACAGGATTCTGAAAAGTACTGTCATTTATGTACTGCCTACAGAACTGTGGACAGCCACAGAAACTGTGGGGAGTCCTCAGAAAATGTGAATAGAACAGCCTATGCCCTAGTAAACCTCTCCTACTCTAAGCCTGCTTTAGTGTCTGATTGTTAAGAAGCCTCTGGAATTGCAAGGTGTTAAGGCTAAATTATAAACTAATTGTTCATTTCCACGGTGGGTCTGTAGCAGAGGATATATTCTGCTGCAGTGACACAAAAAAGTCCATTATTAATAACAGGAATGTAAATCTGGATAATGACTGGGTCAAGGTTTCAAATGGTTTGTAAACAGGGTCTGCAGCTTGACTCTCCTTGACCATTTTTTTTTAACCAAGGGATGGTTTTTTTGAGGGATACTGTAAGAGTTCTGCCCATACTCTTCAAAACTGTATAATGCTCTTCCTCTACTGCTTTCTGATTTTCAAAGGATGCAACACATATACCCACTTACAGATACATTACGTTCATTTGCTGTCACTGCCATGCACATTAGACAGAAAGCGTACCAGCTGTAATTCAGACACCTGACACTTCCCTGTTTGAATGGTTTGAATGGCTTACCATGAAAAGGATGCATACATTTTCCCATGTGTACGCTTGAAAATGTAGCCCTATGCATGGCACACATCAACTTTGTTCGCAACTAGCTTCAATACGCTGATGTATTTACCTTTTACGGTACACAGTTCAAGTCCAATAGAAACAGAACTTCTGTCTGGGCTCTAAAAGCTGGGTTCACTGTGACTATACTAATTCCAGTTTATAGACTGAGCTAGCTCAGGCATCTCAACGTTGTTCTTCATGGCTCAGAAAAGCGAGCTATCTCAGTTTGCCTGAACAATGATGAGGTCACATTTATAACCAGTATAATATGCATTAGCTGGATTATTCATCTGAAATTAAATTTCAGATGAAGAATAATTTGTATGGGAACAGTAGGAAATGAAAACAGTTCATCAGTTTTGTTAATGCTGATAAAGTACTATTGGAGAAGAGATTGCTGGTTTTTATTATTATTTGTGGAAGATCTGTCCTACTCACTAAAAAAAAAGGCATGTATTCAGGCTATAGCTACATAAAGGTGAAAAAATTAGTCTGCAATTGGATACAGTTATTCCACAGTTAAATTCCTATCCTTTCATTAAAAGTAATCTGAGCAGCTAGGCCACCCACTCTACATCTCACAGGGATTTCCGGTGAACTGATTTTTCCTGCAGTGTACTGATTCACAGTGACTGCACTTATCCTTGTGGCTAATATACTATTACCATCTGGCTGCAAAAGCATCCAAGTGATCCACTGTAAATGCACATACACTTAAAATAATTACTATTAATGAGGCTGCCATGGTAGTACACTTTCTAGGATTACAAATAATTGGGAGCACAATCCTCTTTTATGAATACACCACATTTAGACTGCAGGCACTCTGGAGTGAGGAAAGTCTTTCTATTGTATTTTTATACAGTGCCTCATATACACTGCCAATTCTGCCTGAGAAGCGGTTATGTCAGGATAAGAGCCAATGTCCCATCTATATGTAGTAATTTCCTTTTTACCTTAAATGCTCCACTTTTTCTACAGTAGGGCCAGTTAGAGAATAGTTCGTATGTTTCCCTAAACTCACGAACTTTAGATAAGCTGAAAAAAAAGGCCATGACCCAAATACAGCACAGTCTTTTGATGAAGCTGGATCAATGATGTGATTAGTCATTCCTTTAAAAAAGCATTTTAAATCAGAGATGCTCAGTAATGACTACACTTTTCCCAACAATATCTGTAGTTGACCTTCTGTAACATAAACCTCTAAGCAGATTTATTTTGTGGAAACCAGTCAGATCATATTTGTATTTTTCACATGAGTACCAGCTTCAAAATAGCCCACATATTTTAATTTTCAGATGGGCAAGGCAACAGGAGGCAGATCACTTCAATAAGCTGTGAAAATTAAGCTGTAAGTCATGTGAATACATTACCATATTTAATCTCTTGCCAGCTAAGGTTCCTATCATACCTGAGTTCTATTTTTCAAAAGATAAAGAGCCACATAAATACAAAGTACTAGAAAATGGGGGGTGGGGTGTGGTACATGCACATCAATCAATACAACAAAACACCTATTGCCTTGAGAACCTAAAATGAAAATTTATGTGTCTACATATAATATCTACATAATATGTCAGTCACTTGATTAATGTTCATGTTCTCACTATCCTGGAGTCTTGAACTTTGTGATATCGTATCATTATAGTCTGCTGAGTAGAAGAATAATCTCAGATAAGAAAACTCACTTGTGTGGTATGAGTAGAATCATAGGCTGAAATGTGATGAAAGCGGGCATTCAAATTTCTATAAATGGGACTGAGGAGGAATGAGGGTTAACAAGAAATACTTCTTCATGGTAAGTGACCAGAGAAGGCTTTCAAATTAACAAGAAATTATAGTTATCTGATGCTGCTCCTGTTTGTGAAAGTTTAGCTGGTATACCTTCCAGAAACATGGGTATCAAGCATCTGATACAACACTTCCATAATTTTCTTGGTTACGTGATGCCATCTAGAACATGGGGCAGACAGAATCACCAATTTGTATTCTGATAAAAGATGTTTTTGAAAGAAGCATGCTATAAAAGACACATTTGCAAAGTAGAACATTCAAAAAGTTGGAAATGTTCAGCTGCATTAGGTGAGAACACTGGACTCCTGCTTCATTCAGTGTGCAACGTAGTTAGGGTACCTGACTGTCCCACTGCATTTCATTGCAGATGGTCACTTTTTCACAGCAGCTTTATTTCATAATTTGTCCAGTGATTACCCTCAAACATTCATCATGATAAGCAATGAACACTGAGGAAGCTTGAAACAATATAAGTGGTTGAAAAAAACCTGCATAATCAAAGTTGTTGGTGCAAACTTAACATAAGCTTTAGCTAAATGTGTCAATGTTCTGATTTAAATGGTTGCAGGAGGATACAAGTTAATGGTTTGAGCTTTCCTACATTGCCTCTTGGTGTAATGCAGTGTTTTGAGCTCTGTGTAAAATAAAAGGTATAAGCCACATCCAGCTCCATCCTTTCCTACTAGCAAGAGTTAATGTCATGGGAACACAGGGACTGGAAAACAAAAAGAGAACTACTCTTTTCCTTAGTTGATGTCGCAAGAGGTCTCTTGCCCAGGGGAGCAAGAACTCTCATATATAGTAACTACTGCTTGCTGTCAGTCACACTCTGAACTGCTATAAACTCTTACCATCTACTCTGTGTTATGATTTTACTGATTTATAAAGCTCTCTGATGTCTGACGTGGGCTAGGAAACAATGAGCCGTTCCAAGTAGAGAAGGTCATAATCTCTGCTCAATTAGTTAATGCAGGAGTCATACAGAGACAAAGAGATGTGTCTAATAGGTTGATTGCACATATTAGGTTGTAGACTGCAGTCCTTTGAAGATTTTTACAGGTTCCCTATGGAGTCCCAAGGTAGTTTCTAAGGCATTCAGTTCTTCACTGTATTTTTAATCATGCAATTTCTCACAGAATCCAATGAGCATCTTCCTTGTCAAAAGAATAAGATCAGGTTATGGCATGTAACTAAAAAGAAGTGGGTAAAATATTATCTGTCTGAAGTTTACCTGGTCTGAGCTGACTATGATAGGCTCCCTAAGAACAATCCAGGTGATGCACTCTTCACAAGGTGGAGTAGTGAAAGACCCGTGGTATGTCCAGTAGTCATGAGATTTAGGAAAAAGAATTGAAGGATCGAAGTTTGGAAAAGGAGCTTCTTTCCCCTTTAGAAAAAAAAAAAACAACAAAACCAAACAGAAAACTCTTCAACAGCTCTAGTCAAGATTTGGTAAAGATGCAGTTCTGGTGTTTTAAGAAACAGAGAGTGACTCAGATACTTCAAAGATACAAACTAAGGAAACTAAGCACACATTTACACAAGACATAACGATGCAGTGTAAAGATAAGTGGACTGAATGACACTCACAGATGGGCCCAGAGAAGCAGGACACAACATAAAACTCCATGATGCTACCTCTTGTACCTGAACTAACTCATGTGAAGCGGCATCCAGTACCACTTCACTCATTTCTGTGCAGAAATACTCTTCCTTCTGGCCTCCTTTCTTATGGAAATTCTGCCTCTCTATTGAGTATTGGATTAGGTCACCATATAATGAAGTGAGACAGGTACTCTAGATTTATAATATTTGTGCCAATAACAAAGAAGACAGCCTATGAAATGTGAGATTCTTATCACATAATGTTATCTGAGACACAGATGTCTAGTCAGTGGCATTTCCAGAGGTCCATTCGGCAGCCTATTTCAAGACTGAATGAACCAGTTTCCAAAGGTGCCTTTCTTTTGTCACTGACCACTGAGGGAATAAGACTCCATGCCTAGTTTTTAGGTGAGTAAAGTCTGGCAAGATGACTCCTTTTCACAAAATCATAAGGCCCACTAAAGCCAAGGAAGGCTCACATGTAAATGGAAGAAAGGACTTTTCTTGTTAAGGAAAAGCTACCCATGGTTTTATTCACAATTATAGTCTGGCAATGTTGCAGAGCAGAATTTGAAAACTAGAAAGTCATGCCTCTTGATTTTTTTTTGTCCTGAGAATTTGCAGCAATCTTCCTATAATGAAAAGCCCAACATTGTTACCTTTGTTTTGATAGCATTTATTTCTTCGAGAATTCTCTTCATCTCCGGTTTGGGAGTATTCCCTACCTGTAAAGAAGAAAGCATGAGCTAACCAAAGAGTTCTGCTTGATCAGTTTTCTTCTTTCCCCTATTTTTTTATATATTTTTATAAACATATAGCAACCATAAAATTACAATGCATTAACCCAACCTATCACCCCTACCAGCTTAGTAAGCTATGTCTTCTGGCTGTACCCTCTGTCTGTACCTCAACAGATATTATGATCCAAATGAGGAAATTATATCAGTACAGAAACTCAGCATCACAGGTAATTTCACAATGCAGCTATTCCTGTTGACATTGAATTTTAGTCTAACAAAGACAAACAACTCTTCAGACTCAAGTACAGAATTTGGAAAAAGTTTCATTCTAGTTTAAAAACCAGACTTCATGGTCAGATCTACTGTTTGCAATTGTTGATCTCAACACAGACGTCCATCTTTCTATCTCTAGTAAATATTAATTAAACAAGCCAATATTTCAGGCTAAGACTGCACGCCCCCAAAATGATTTTAAAAAAGGATGAGTTACATGTATTGTCTGTGAGTTAGTTTTGCCTGGGAGAAAGTTCATGAAAAGCCTAGGAGCGGTATCTGTCCTTGAAATCAGTCCATGATTAGCATAGAAGACAGCTGACTGCTATTGATCAGAGGGCCACTACTGATATTGTGTCCCCAAAGCAGGGGCAAACACATCTGCATTTATAGCTTCCACCAGCCACATAGTGACACAATAGCTGCTGGGACAAGTGTGTGTAGTATTAGTACCATTTGAAATAACATGACTCATGCTCTATAACTTGAAAAGCATGCATTACTGAAAGACAAGCCCTTCAATGTGGTACGATCCCTAGAAAATATATTCAGAGGGTTTTGCTTTTTTAACCCTGTAAGAATAGAAAACTCTGTAGCAGCAGTACAAAGAAGGGTTGCATGCTTCTACTTACTTGCAAAAATATGGCCAAAACAGCTATTCCATCAGCTCTTCTCACAGCATCAAGGTAATTACTGTATTTGGGATTCCAGTGTAACAAATGTAGCTGGAAACAAAGAAAAACATGTAGATAAAATCCATTACTGAATAGCAAGCCATCAGAGGCTGAATTTAGAGTTCTTCATATACATGAGAGAGTTCGGGGCAACAAAGAATGAGGATTAGGCCTTCCAAAAAAAAAGAAAAAAAGGACAGCAATTCATATATGAGTTATATCAGCCATACATTACCATTTAGACTACTATTTGCTTTAAAATAAACTATAAACATCTTAATACAGAAATTGCAAAAAAGAACAGAAATCTCATTTTAAAGCTGAAGAACACAGAAAAGATGCTTAAGTAAGCAGGTAGAATCATAGAATTATAGAATCATTAAGGAATAATGGAAAAGACCTCTAAGATCATCAAGTCCAACTGTCAACCCAACACCACCATGCCTCCTAAACCAGGTCCTGAAGTGCCACGTCTACATGTTTTTTGAACATCTCCAGGGATGGTGACTCCACCACCTCTCTGGGCAGCCTGTTCCAATGCTTGACCACTCTTTCAGTAAAGAAATTTTTCCTAATATCCAATCTAACCTAGAACATGCAGTTCAGAAGTCATCTACTGATATGTGATTCATTTCCATTTGGCTTTCAAATTACAGCAATTCTAGCAAAGAATCCATATGAATGCAAGCTCTGTATATTACTAGTCTACAGTTCTCATCTTCCCTTACAATCATAAAGTGGTAGAAAATCAAGGTAACACATTCTTCCTCCTTTCTGTCACTACAATTTTATACTTCTGCTATAATACTATACTTTCAGAATACTGTTTTAGTAAGTTTGCATTGCTTCTCAGTAATTCAGTCTTGCTGTCATATGTTTCAAGCCACATTAGTTTGAGAACATGGACATAGTTTTTTTCTTTTCTTTTGCTGTAAGAATTACTTCAACCTGATTCACATTTATAAGAATTGATGGGAGTAAGAACAAAAAAACTTCTTGAAAAGCAGACAAATGACAAATATTGTCCCACCTGAATGATAATGACAAATGTTATTTTACACCC
>WAAD01020527.1:36436-63534 GCA_013389945.1 Fregata magnificens
TATTTTAAAGTAAAAAGTGGTGAGTCTTACCTCTCCTGCATATCTCACTCCATTCACAACATGCTCAGAGCCATGGTCATCAGACGAACCCCAATGAAAGTGAAGCTGACGCAGCCTGTAGACTCCTGAAAGTGGCCCACCTCTTAGCACTGCAATTGATAATCTGCAACAGCATTAGACTCAAGTATCTTCTGATTCTTTTAAAATAAATATATATATTTAAAATATTTACATACATATTTACATATTTACTGTACAGATGCTCTACATTCTGAGAGCACTGAGTAACTCTTGGAAATCTGCACTGATTTTAGCAGCACTTCAGGCAACCATCTTCAGCTATATGTACTTACACGCAGATGAAAATTAGTTGTGTCTAGGCTTCCATTATAGTCAATAGAGACCATTGTTTTAATTCAGCTGCACAAGTGTGCATCTAGTACCTCTGGAATATTCCAAAGACACCCGGACAGGACTGGAAGATGTGATACAAGATCTGTAGAAGAACTGTACTTTTCTAAAGCAGTATCTGGAGGCAAGGTGAAATACATTAGGTTATCAAAAATGCCATGAGATGCCTATGTTTGGGTAACTGAAGTAAGCCCCTAATCAGAACAGTCAAGCCTCTAGAGTAATTCTGTTTGCCTCAAGGTAGACGCTCAACAGATGGTGACCTGAATTGCTCTCTGGACTCCATCGATTAAGTGTGACTCCATCTTTGTTGACTAGAATGGCAGTTTAGAGACATAACCCACCCACTTTTAAAAGCCCACATAAGACACCTAAATTTTGGCGTCTTAATCTCCCCCTGAATTCCATCCAATATTACCTATATCAAAGCACACAAAAATAGCCACGATTAAGATGTGTTACTGAAGTGCTAGATGATAAACAAATTCCCACAAAACACTACAAATTGTGTCTCTTACTGCAGGCTATGATGACTTATTTGTTTAAAAAGCTATGAAATTACTGATGCTGCTTCTGGTATAATGGCTGTTCCCTCCGGCTGTGGAAGAGGAGAAAGAAAACAGCAAATGAGCCAGAAAAGCAACCACTAAGAATGCAAGCTATTTTCCTAAAGACAAGTTCAGCCTGTGATGAACGATACCAGGTATTCTAAATAATCTTAGCATTTTTGCATTGTATACCAAATGAAGGTGGTGTAGGTGAAAGGATCTCACAATAAAAAGGGAAGAACTTCTTCACATTCACCAAATACTAATTAATATTCAATTCTCATTCACTTTATTTGGAGATAGAAGTTACAGCATTTCTATAAACCATTCAGCAGTTCTCAAGAACAGGTCTTTATACGCTAGAGAAAAATATCCTTAAATCTGAAAAGGAATTAAATCCATGATCATCTCAAGAAATAAAGTACTACAAGTATTCTTCACTGAACATTAAGAGCAAGCTGTTATTCTCAACAAATTCCTTTTACTTGTTCCCACAGACATTCAGTACTGTGGCCAATGCAGACACAGTAACGGTAGTAGCTGAAAAGGCCATCAATTCTCCATTAAAATAGATCTGTAAGACCAAATAATCCAGTTTAAGGTAAAAATGTGTCATTATCTCCACTGATGGGCCATCAGCAGACATTTTTGATTGGGCGTTAGGTGAAGCTCTGCATCACTTCATGCCAACACATTGCTGCTTCACTCATCTATAAATAGACAGTAGCTTTTACTTAGCACACTTTAAGCAGACAGAATGATGCAGGACAAAAAGGTGTTTTCTTTCTTTTAATTGGAAGCGTGTAGTACAAAACAGAAATACATGAAATCACAATGTAAATAAATGAAATTTCCCTATGCTTTAAAAAAGTAAACAAATGTTACAAGAATGAAGTTCTCCAATATCTAAAACATAAAAAATCCCAAACTATGTCTGCACAGCTCAAAGTTAGTAAAGAAATCTTTATTTATTTTAAACAAAACATGTGGCTCGGAACCTAAATTCTAAAGGTATCTTTATCCTCTTGGGATTTTGTTTTCAGAAAATACTAACACAAATAAATACACATCCATATAACAGTTAGAAAAAGAATATGAGGTAAAAGTTTATAAAAGAACCTATGGTATCTTTAAATTGTTTCAGTGGTGTCAAAGTATAGCTTTATTTTTATATATTTACATATTTATATGTAACAGGGAATTATTCTAACAATTATTACACAGGAAATGTTCACCTTAAATAGTCCTAGTTTTAAGGCTGCCATAGCTGTTTTCCTACCTACTAAACACTTACAAAAGGATGCTTTTCTAGAAGTCCCCATGACTCACTCTGAGCTTCTACTTATGACACTGAATAAAATGAAAAGCAACAGCTTTAAAAATGGAGCCTGCAGGCTCACTCCCTGATATATGGGCAGCCAGCTTTTCTCTTAGTCCTCTGAAATACTGCGTAATCCTTTTCACATGACTAGCTGAATGGCTGGACTTACTTCTGAATATTGGAAACGCGGCACTTCTGTTCCTATTTCTGCTCTACAGGAAGTAACAGGATGGCTACAGCAGACTTACCAAAATATAACTCCCTCAAACTTGCTGTCATTAAAGTAACATGGCCCAGCTGCAGGAATATACAAACCAGCCCAGGAAGACAAGGGAGAAAATTATGCACTCTTTTTTGGTGCCTTATCGTTGCGAACTCTCAACCCATAGCTCAGTGACTGACTTTTTATATGGGTTTGCATATCACCCTCCACCAGTGCCTGATAACAGACATAAAAATGTCATGGCAGTCTGAAGCACTTGCTCAAATTCCATGTGTCCCCCTATCCATGTTGAAGAATGGTCTATTACAGAGCAATCCTACATGGACACACACGTAGACGTCAGTTCCAGTAAAAAAGCTCACCTTTTATTTGATCCGTCATAAACTGAGCAGCATGAGACAGAACTGGCTAATAAAAGAATGGTTTTTTCCCACTCTCAGTATAATCACTGAGGGAGATGTTTGCCCCAGAGAGGGCAAGTGTTGTACAGAAGGATGTAACTAAGGTGAGAAAAAACTCTGTATCTCACTCTGTGTGTTTACACCGCAAAATGAAGGTGTGATGCAGTTTGAGTGAGATGGCTGCTCCACTCTACCTTAGTTAGCAGGGTGTCCTTAACGACAGAAATGTGCCAAGAAGGTTTTGAAATAAGTGCATCCACTTGCTGAGCAGCTTAGGCAGGGGTCTGGCAGTTAATATGCGCTAATGTCAATTGTCATCTATGCTCACTAAGGTAAAATTGGCAAAGTTATGCCTACACAAATGCCTTCCCTGTTTGACACATTACCTTTGTTATGCCCCTTTATAACAGAATCTAACAGTTCAGTACAAAAACCACAGCTTTTTAATGTCAGTGCCACATTTTAGATGTTATAAAAAAGCCTCTGCTCAAAAGAGGATCTCTGTACTGAAACAGTCTGGCTAACTGCACGGATAAAATGTGTTTCCTAAAAGCTTTTGGAACTGAAATTTCAGTTCTCACTCAAATTTTCCTTAAGCAAGCACTGAATAGATATGCAGAAGAATTAATTTTGTTTGTATTTGAACTTTGTACTCTTACAGGGATAGACTGGGAAAGAGAAGTGCCACCCACCCTCACCTGCACTGCAACACACCTCTTCCAGGTTTGTGCCTCTTGATCACAGCCTGTTCATCAGCGAATTCCTAAATCATCTTTGTGATCTACAGCAGGGCTGAAATCCCCATGTGCAGGGGCAAAAAACTGACAGTCCACTGCGTAACTGTAGCCTCAGCAGGCCCTTGACTGTTCAAGCATTTTTACCTCTAACAATGGAAGTTCAAAGTTAACAGAAACTCACCTCCTAAATTCTCTGTACCCAAGCTCTGCACTGCTCATATTAATGCTCAGTACCTTCATGCAGACACTACGAATGATAGATGTGTTAAACATTGAAGGAAGAATTTAACTTTGCTGCCTTTTGCTGTATGCGGTATAGCCATCGAGTGGTACATACCACAGCTACACAAGCACTGGGATTTAGCTGTGCTATTCGTGTAATGGCTACTGGCTTGTTCCAGTGTAAATTCAGTACACAAAATATTAAGTAACTTTTTGCAGGAATCAACCAAAACTTGAGTGCCTATGGACAGACTTCCCCCAGTTTTAATTAAAGTTACTGGGTTTTGTCCTCATTGTTTTAGAACCAGTCAACAAATAAATGTTTATTCACCAGAAGTTGATAATCAAAATCTCATTTGCAAAGATAAATGAGATTTTCCACAAAGTCATACTCTAGGAAATGCTGTCCACAAGCACTAGTCATGCTAAAAGAGACCGATAAGCAACAAGCTCTCACTACTTACAGTAACTGCCTCTTAAAATTTTTTTTGCATCATCCACTTCCAAAGGCACACATTCCTTTGGTAAGAAAATGAAAGATTCTGCAAACAGCATCACAGTAACCTTGTAAGAAAGCGTGCCTCCACTGAGGTACTCCAAGCCCTTAAATGTCATCTATCAGAAAGTCAGTAAAAGGAAAAGTAGGAATCTCTTTGGCCGAGGAACTTCCATAAAAAGTGCCAAGGAGATAACAAAAACAACAAAGTGAGACGATGAAAGAAGGTATCCATTTGACATAGCCTTAGTGTATCTCTCCCCAGCTGCTATGTCTGGGTTCCAGTACAAGGCTTATATATCTTTCCTGTTTGTTAAACGATTGAACACCTTGATCTAACCACCTAACCAAGGTATTATAAAGAAACTCAAAGAGTCATTAATTGTGAGGAAGTTACAAGCTATATATCTCACACACCATCATGACAATGGTCCCACCAGTTAGGTGCTCTCAGGACGCTTCTCTGGCATGAATATTTTTGGAATTTTAAAAGCAAATGGACTCTTCTAGTAGAAATAAGATTGCAGCCCTAATTCAAAACAAAACCAGAGTCACTGCTGGATCTAAAAGACTATCTGAGTTGCCATTCAGGCCAAAAAACATAGCAGTGGTAGGCTGCCATAGTACTCAAGTTCTGGTACGGGTTTTATTGGGCACAGACACCTAGGAGGTTTTGATTTCAGCTCCCAGTTCTTTCCTGGATTTTGAGACTCCAGCCTTTACCTGCAATGACGTTACAGTGCCTAAGGTCCTTCTTCCACATAGGTATGGTAAGACAGGCAACTGAGTCCACAACAATCCATTAACTTGTACGGACAGGCAGCAGAGGCATGACACAGCTCCTAAACCAAGTATCTGTCATCGAAGCCTTCAATTGTATAGCAGATTCTTAAAGTCAACCAGACTTTATAAATAGCTGGAGATAAAAGTCTCCAATTCCTTCCACTAGACTAACTCCAAAGATAACAGTAATAAGGCCTTTTTCAACATAATATGTGAATTACGTTGGATGGCACTTTCTCCGAAAAGCTTGTCTTTAATCATTTGAGTTTAAAAAACTGTCCCAGTGGCGAATATTCGAAGTATTTCTGGCAGAGAAGACACAATGGAAGTAAAACTTGGAGACATCCGAAGTAATTACCTTTATCACTCAACTTTGTAATTTTTTCAGCAATCTATTTCATCTACCCCTAATGAAAATCTAGCTAGAACTACAGATACAGGTATGATCACTCTAACAGAAAAAGTTAGGAAAATAAAGGAAGCCCTTACTCTTCTGGTTAACTCAGAAATAATTCAGATAGATAGACACACACACAGAAAAAGAGAGAGAGAGAGAATGTCTTTGTTCCAAAGGAATAAAAGCTTCATTCCTATATGATTGCTATTACATATATATGCATTATGCAGCTGATGGTTCCTTTACACAAAAAAATAAGTCACTGTACATATCCTAAAAAACTTAAAACATGCTCAAGTCAGTAGGAGTATGCACACTGGAATTTGTCCTGCAATTAGCATTATATTAGAGAAGGAACATCACCCACATACTCCGCAGGCAATGGTATAACAAAGAACACATAACAATAAACACTAAATGTTTCTTGCCTTCAAAGAGTTGAGAAATACACCTACTTTTTTTCCAGTGAGTCACTTTTTATTTCTGAGATCAGAACACAACAGTTACTGAGCAGTTCATCCGAAAAAAAATTTGGAACATTCCAAAACTTTCTGCTCTTTGTGGCCACGGTGTTGCATCCATGCTGTAGATTGCTGTGCCTGGATACTCCCTCCCATGCAAAATCTGAGTAATTATAATAATAATTACTTTGACATTTATGCAGAAGATGCAACCATTGATACATTTGATGCTGTTCCAACAAATACAAGAGATGGCAAAAAATGGTAAGTAATGGTCATGGAGGTCTTCTCAGATGCCACAGCTGCATCTCTTTACCTATGTATTATGTTATCTGACATATATTTATTCAAATAACATTAAAGGACCCCACTTCGCTAGAAAAGTAATCAAACTCTTGACTGCATAGTAATTTGTGAGTTTTGATAGTGTATTAACTAGTCCAGCTTACATACATTTTGATCCTCAGTTTTCATGAAACCCAAGTCATTCACTAAAAATCCATTAAATTCAATCCATGCCCACAGGTATTTAAGATCAATCAACCTATTAGTAAAATTCCTCCTAGTAATTATAGCTGTCAATCCTAGTTATATTGCAATAGAAAATGGAACTTTTAATGCAGTTAAGAAGTAAGTCTGTACATTGTGGAAGACAGACTTTTCAATATTTTACTGAAATTGACATTTCTTTTTCCTTTTCTTACCATTCAATATACCATAAATAATAACACAATTCTGTTGACCTTGATACAACAATAAAGAGTGAGGTATGCATTTGATTTTTCCTTTTTATTGCAGTATTCATGCAATTTCATACTTCTTTCAGTAATGTTTTTTCCTTTGAAATATAGCCAACAGTATTAACATGAAATGTCAGTGGTTCTGCCAACATAAACTAAGTATTTTTGAACATGAGTATATTTGAACATGAGCCAACAGCGTGCCCTGGCAGCCAAGAGGGCCAACCGTGTCCTGGGGTGCAACAAGCACTGTCTTGCTAGCCGGTCAAGGGAAGTGATTGTCCCACTCTACTCTGCACTGGTGCAGCCTCACCTTGAGTACTGTGTGCAGTTTTGGGCGCCACAGTATATTAAGGATACAAAGCTACTAGAGAGTGTCCAGAGGAGGGCCATGAAGTTGGTGAAGGGTTTAGAGGGGAAGCCATATGAGGAGCGGCTGAGGTCACTTCGTCTGTTCAGCCTGGAGAAGAGGAGGCTGAGGGGAGACCTCATTGCGGTCTACAGCTTCCTCACAAGGGGAAGAGGAGGGGAAGGTGCTGATCTCTTCTCTCTGGCAACCAGTGACAGGACCTGAGGGAATGGCAGGAAGATGTGCCAGGGGAGGTTTAGGTTGGACATTAGGAAAAGGTTCTTCACCCAGAGGGTGGTGGAGCACTGGAACAGGCTCCCCCGAGAGGCAGTCACAGTGCCAAGCCTGACAATATTCCAAGAAGCATTTGGACAACGCCCTCAGACACATGGTGTGAATTTTGGGGTTGTCCTATGCAGGGACAGGAATTGGACTCGATGATCCTTGTGGGTCCCTTCCAGCTCAGGATATTCTATGATTCTATGATTCTATTTCTAGCACCTGTTAAACAGAACAGACATATCTCTTCAAAATATATAACCCACTAACTCTTAAAAGCTATGCATTATATACACAGCACATTGTATGTTGTCATAACTAAAAGCAGATAAAAGATTCTGGACATTAAAGCTGAAACACTGGAATTTCTCAGCCCTATAATCCTCATTAAGACAAAACCTCATGAATGCCAAAGAGTTTTAACTTATGAAATACCATGACTTTGTGGCAACATCTGGTTCATTACTTCATTTATCAGAAATTACATGGGTACAGTTTTCAAATACTGTAACTTCAGCCACATACAAAGTTAAAGATGTTCTGCTGGGCATCTCAAATAGCTTGAATGGAATTCAGTCCTCATAGATAAAGCCTGGACTCCTTGCTCCTGGAAAGCAACACAACTGCAACGGCTTTTGCAAGCTCAGAAATTTACCTCACACCTTAATTCATCCTGCACCAAGCTTCTTTGCAGCTCTCTCCATTCTCTAGGATTTTACCTATGGACTTTAAAACTAGTCCCAGCCTTTCCCACCAGTTGTGCAGGGCACTGGCGTCACAGAAACCTGTACGTCACACACAGGCAGTACACAGAGACCTTCTGACAGCCATTAGCATTCAGAGCACACTCTGTCTTCCAAGCAACTTGCGAAATAGTCACTCATATATAATGACAGCTTGAGATGAAAACAGAACTAACCTGATCTATCGAAAGAATCATCAAATACAACTCTGCAGGTCTTCCCATTATTGAGGATGGTCTTAGATGCACCAGGATCATAACTAGCAAACCATGGTAGTAGGGAGCGATCGTAATGCACTTCTTTGTTATTGATTTCAATAGGTGACTGATGGCGTCCTTTGGCAATCGGGTAACTTTTGTGCCACTGATCTGGTCCTAGAAAAAAATGCAGAGAAATATCATGAAAACCTTTTCCAGCTAGGTATGAATTATACCTGTGTTACAATAAATACAAGCTTGGCTTTGCTTAGCTACAGAACATCAATTAAAGGCATTAATAAGTAGGTTACTAATCGCCTGGTTGTTAGTCATGCCCTGTCAAGAGCTTCACTGTATAAAAAGCAACCAGATTATTCTAGCTGGAATACTGGATACTGCAAGTCATTCAACTGAACCTAAACTCTCATAGCAACCTCAGAACTTTACTTATTAGGAGACTGATAATACACCAAGGAAGGAAACCAGAGGTGTATACTCCAAGTCCAGCACTGGCTAGAAATATGACAGGATATAACCAAATGATTCAAATGTGGGGCCATGTACCCATCTGGCCACTGAAATCTGAAGAAGACAGGAATTTGAAACATGCATTTAATTACCATCATGGTTTTATCAAGAACTTCACGCGGAAAAAGCCTGACCGAGGCCGTGCTGTTCTTCCTACAGCAGAGGAGAGCATAGGAACAAGAGGCCACCCAGGTTTCCAACCTCCGCAGGCAGGAGAGATCGTGGCGGCACTGCTCTTCCTACATCAAGGCTAACCGAAAGCTGGATTTTAAAGCTATGTCAAATTTTAAATTACAGTTACAGTAGGAAAACTGACTTTCTTTAACTTAGAGACCTCTGCCAGGGCCTCTCCTCCCACCAGCTTCACCGCTTCCACACCTGCGAGTGACGACCAGCCGGCCACGCCACCCGGCCACGCTGCCGCTGCACAGACCCAGGCCCGCCTGGAGCCCACATTCCCCCTCCTCACGCACGCTCAGGAAGCGGGACCTCCCGTTTTGCCCGGGTTTTGCTCCCAGAGCCGCTGCCTGCAGGGG
Source organism: Fregata magnificens (assembly GCA_013389945.1). Classification (NCBI taxonomy): domain Eukaryota; kingdom Metazoa; phylum Chordata; class Aves; order Suliformes; family Fregatidae; genus Fregata; species Fregata magnificens. The sequence continues at coordinate 45,809 of WAAD01020527.1, forward strand.
CGGCGGCCGCAGAGGAGGCCCCGCGCCCCTGCTCACCGTTGTCGCCGTCGTAGCCCCACGGGTTGGGGTTGATCATGGTGTCGGTGTCGCTGCCGCGCCCCAGCCTCTCCCGGCGGCTCTGGCAGGACGGTGGCCTCGTCTCACGGCGGCTTTTTATAGACTCCCGCCAACTCCATGCCCTTCCCCGCCGCCGGCGGGCCGGGAGGGACAGCAGGGCNGGGTGGAGGGGGTGCCGCTGTGTGGGGGTGCAGAGGGTGATCCCGGCGTGGGGCAGCGCGGGGGACCCGGCATGGCTCCCCAGCTGTCCCGGCGTCCGCGGGCTGCGGGAAAGGAGCCCACCCGCGACGGTGCTGGGAAGGCCTGCTGAGGGGAAAGGGGCTGCTGCCGCCTGCCCCGACGCTGAGTAAATGGGAATATAGAAAAGCACGAATGTCCGGAACGAGGTACAGGCAATGTAGGAATATTTTCCAAATTCAAAAAGATATGTATACATACACAGACAGACAGACATGCACATAAAAGAGGAAGCTTAGCCTGGCTGGTTTCTGAAATTACATTTACAGGTTACAGGCAGGCTGGCTGGGCTTTTTACGGTTGTTTGTAGAAAGCCTTTTGCCGTAAGACCGCATCAGCTTAGGAGAGGCTGGGTCCCTCCCGAGGAGACCACGTTGGTGATGTGTTTCCCACTCGATGTGCAGCATAACCCTGATCTGGAGGTCGGTTGGGCATGACGGGTCGAGTCCAACAGCTTCTTGGTGCAAACGGCTATCACAGGTTCACACCCTTCCCTATGAAATTCCCACATAAACGCTTGGGTTCCAGCACTGCTCCCTGCTGTGCTGTCTCCCACTGCCTTTGTAAACAGCTTCCCTGCAAGAATTTGGTAGCATTAATCGCCCCTGGCCTTTAAAAAGGTGCTTCCTACTGAAAGTATTGGAAACTGGAAATCACTAAACTAGCTGAAGATCCAGATCCTGGCAGCTGCAGATAAAGTCTTTATTCTCAAATTAAGCATAGGATCTGTTTGTTTTGGTTCAGCTCTAATTCTTTCATTTAGCAGGGTGTTATGCATCAAATTGCACTTAAAATTGTAAGCATACTTGTTAGTGTGCATGCGTTCCTTATGTGACTCGCCTGTGATACACAGAAATCAAATGACTCCTAAAAAATATTTGTTATTCTGACACACAGGGAATTATCAGGCGAGTTAGAAAAGACCAAGGTTAGCACCAGTGGCATAAAATGGATGAGGGACTGACCAGGCAGAAGACAAGACATTGGACTGAAAGGTGAATTATTTGATTTAAATGTTAGTAGACTTTCTGAATAAGAAGTAGTGAGATTATTTTATTTGATAGCAATGAAGTGGGGACAAAAGTACAAGCTGGTTAAAGAAAAATGCAAATGGCACAGGTTGGAAGCGTGGGGTTGTCATACAGAAAAGTTCAGTACCCCTGAACATTGTGTAAACTACAGCGGGTGAAATTTAGTGGCAGAAAGCGCAACACAGTAGTCTTGAATCATGGTCTTGGCTGATATGTTTTTTCTGATCTGAAGTGGAAGTGAAAGAGAAGGAGGAAGAGTGGGATCCGTTGCTGATAAAATGTCAATAAGCATTACCAGGCAGGAACTGCTCACAAAAAAACCAGGCACAAACCAGGGGCATGTCACTGGAGCTGGAGAGACCCTGGTACGACATCCTCTGAAACAGGTCTGTCGTCCTCATAAAGCTGATTTAAGATGAATTTGAACAGGTGCGGGGGAGACAAGGGAAATAAAAAGCCTCTTTTACAGGAGGAGACTATAAAAGCTTAGTGTGCTTTGCATAGCGAACAAATGGTAAGAGGGGAAGTGACAGCTGTCTGTATATACACATGATCAGAGAGGTAAACACCAAGAAATGAGAAGAGTTATTGAAGCTAAAGAGCAATTACAAAACAATTACATATATGTGTGCCATGAACAATTTGAAGCAAGGTAACAGATGAAGGTTTGGAACCACCCAAGGTATTCCAGTAACTTTGCAATATTAAAAGTACAGACATGAACAAGGTACACAGGAGCTATGTATTTATGCCCTGCAGAACACATACTATTTCCCACCTCTTCCTCCTTTTTCATTTCCATTTCCCACCATCTTCTCACTGCCATGACCCACAGACACATATCCAGATCCAGAGCATCTCCCAGTGACTCGGTACACTTGCCAGACTTCCAGATGGAGCTATACTGCAAACATGACCGTAGCCTATCTGTACTAGCCCAAGACTATGCACCTCTATTTCCAGTCCAACATTTGCTCAGATAGAACCCAGCTCTCTTCACTTTTTCCAGTTTCACAGTTTATTGTTATAAAAATAGCTTTAATTTGCTCCTGAAAATCAAATTAGTGTTAAGTCAGGGAAACCATGAGGAGGAAATGTCTCTGGGAAGAGGAGAGGAAAAGAAAGAAGGAGTTCTGGTGCCTCGTCTACTCATGCATTGAAGTTGATCAGTTGGTCTCATCTGCCACATATAAAGTTTCCCCACTCCCCATTTTTCCAACATGTGCCGTGCACCCACCAAAAGAACTTCCTTGCCCAACCAGGAGGACAAGGATGGCAAGAAGACAAAGCCCTAGGCAATCTAATCTAATCTAATCTAATCTAATCTAATCTAATCTAATCTAATCTAATCTTTTAAATTCACTCTGCTTTAAACGGGCTGTTCTAGATGACCTTCTTCCAGAATGATTTTTTAAAGATTTTATGAATATATCATAGAATCATTAAAACTCCCCCAAATCAAATTTGAAGGCTTATCACAATTTCACATCCATGTCAGGACAGGAATCATGCCAGTGGCCTATCAATCACAAGGCAGGTGGTTTGTAAGCCTGGTAGGACATAAACCAGTTTTGTGCATAAAGGCATCACTTATGTGTGCCAAATCCTGGAAGACTCCCACATGGAGGAGAGGCATCAGTTCCAACAAGATCTGCGATGGAGTATGGAAACAAGCAAACATTATGGGTAAGCAAAGACAGGGATTAGAGTATTTTGAAAGAAAAGTAGTGAATGATATGAACTAAGCTGGCGCTCAGCATGGATGACTTTAACATGCTATCTTAGCTACCAAGATTGTTTTCAGTATCAGTGCTAATTCATTTAAAGCTAGTCTCCTTTAACACTCCTCCCCCTATCTGTAATTGCACTCAGAGAAACAATTAATACTGTTCACTGATAGTTACTTACCCACATTTGAAAAGGAATATTTTGATGATAACAGTAAGGAAATAAAGAGGGAAAAAACCTCAAACCCACCCATAATAGATGTTTACTTTCATTGTTTTAGAGCCATTAGTAATTTCTAAGAACAAGCTATAGCCTCGCCCAGTTTTCTTAATAAATAGTCATATGTAATATAAAGCACTGTATCTTTTACACCTACTTAAATGGACAAATTTGAGGTTGTACTTTACTGCCTGGGTAGGAGGACTCAGTAAATACTGAAATTTCTGTCCTGAGCTCTAAGACACATATGGCATTTTTCCAGAGTCACTGTTTGTTCTGAACTCCTTGGCATTTAGACAACCTAAAAGGGACAGTAGAAGGAAGGAAGAAATGATCTAAGAAAAAGTTTTAACCTTAGACTCTTTAACTTAGACCTTTAAATCAAATAAGTAAGTTAATTCTGAGGGAAAAAAAAAAAGATGTCCTCTGTGTATCTGCTTTCACTGAGCTCTTTTTCTGTGGGACTGGAGGGTCATCAAGAGTACCAAATGAGACAGGAGACTTCCTCCTGTCTTCTTCCTCTCTGATCCTCTTCCTTTTTCCAGACAGTGTTCTTACCCCTTCCCTCTACATTTCCCTCCTTCCCGCCAGCCTGAGCACAGTACAGACTCACTTGCTTCCTTCTCAGAAAAGCCTTGTGTAGAATCTCTTAAAAACACTGGCCTTACCAGTGGGACGTCGCCTCTTCCAGTAAAAAAAAGCCTTTAAAAGTCTGTTGGGCTTTTCATTATCAAACGTGGCCTAAGTTCCCCGCATGTTGCAGACAAGAGAAGTGTTTTAAGCAAATATACAGATGGCATAGAAGACAACAGTCAAAATTAAATTTGGTCTAAAGTGGAGGTTGAAATAAAAAAGCTTTCACAGAGCAAAGTGATATTCACCATTGGACAACAACATATCCCAATCTGCCACAAATCACATCACAATATACTCAGCTATGTTACCAATTCAGAAGATTACTGGATTCAATGAAATACCTTTTCAGGCAATATGTCAATAAATGCTTTTAAAGTACGGATAAGTTATAGAAGAAAAATAAACAAATAAATTGTATATATTGACATGTTTTCTGTGTGATCTCTAAGGCACTTGAACAAATGTTTTCCTCCCAAATAATGATGTTTCCATGAGCAAAATGCATAGATATGTTTCTTCCCTGTGGAATTCTGATTAGTCCTTCAGGTTTTTTATTCCTATACCACAGATTTTCTCTATATGCATTGCTAAGACTAATTTACTTCATACTTCTGTTACTTCATAAGCTTTAAAGAGGATGCTTTTTAATTTGACAACAAAAGCTAATTCCTTTGGATCCCAGCGAGGCTCCTCCTCTTTTTTGAAAATGTGTATTATCCACACATATATTTGTAGGTTGTATTACATCATAGAGTTATTATTGTTGGTATTTGCTCTTTATATAACAGTAGCAGCCAGAGGACCTATCATGCTAGATATTGTACAAACTTTAATAAGGCCTTCTTCAGAGGCCTTAGAGACAGATGGGAAGCAGGTAGGCAGTCAGGAGCACTGAGAGTAGCTCATAATTACAAAGCAGAATAATGATACAGTTAGAAATAGGATTCCAGGATTCTTAATGATTCATCCCATGCACAAAATTACTAGAACCTTGACTTCCAAAAAGTTTTATTGTCCTAATTTCTTGATGAGATACAGAAATTTATTTCAGGGCAGACCACAGGTCACAATTTGGTGGGTCCCATCTGTGTGTTATAACTAGTAAAACTACTGCTGCTTTAGATAATGGTAAAGTCAGATTTACATAAAAATATGACAGACTTGGTCTCTAATTTAAAATCGATTTTAAGAATAATAGTTGAGCTCAGAGATTAAAAGCAGTCAAGAAGTGAGGTTAAAATTCACCAGACATCTATCCATTAAGAAATAAACAGGCAAATTCAACACACAGAATCCTATAAACTTTCTAGTTAGATAGCCATTATGGTGTTACTGTAAGTATTACCCAGATGGCATATATGCTGAAATGTAAGTCTCCATTCAAGAGTGGAGCAACCTGCTCACATGTGCTCTGTCTCTGAGGCTTAGAACAGTAAGAATTTGACCTCATCTCTTCATAAAAGCAAAATCTGAACATGTGTGCTGTGAAATTCCCACAATTTGGTGGCTCCTCTCCACTAACGTATAGTTTATATTTAGTTTACGTTGACCTTAAACTGTAAGTCTAAAGTGAAAAGCACCAGTCAAATGTTAAACAGGTGATTAAGTTTACCAGGATAATTTTCTAAAGCTTATACGAACCATTTATTCTCAATCCTTGGTATTAACTGATGTGATAAAATTCTCAGTCTTAGGATTGGAACACATATAAGGAAAATCTGGAAGAGAAACCCACGCTTTTTATAAACTTAAACAGCAGTCCCACTTCCCAATCTAAAATGCCCGAGCTCTCACTCGTTCTCTGACCATGTTCACTGTAGCATGTCTTTATCAGAAGACATTTATGGTTCAAATACTTTTAAATATTCCATTAAGTGGTTTAGATGTAAGACTAACCTGAGCACTTTTAGAATTGTGGTCCAGATCCTGCCCCTTACCCACCTTTTTAGAAGGACGGAAATAGATCAGAACTAAATAGTTCTGCAATATTGCTAGTGAGAGGCAAAGTCCTAGGACAGAAAGCGCAGCATGAATCCACATTCCTTACATGCCATGGAGAAGTGCTCAGCAAAAGCATCTTCTGTGTCAGTAAACTAAAAACTCTGAGGAACACGGTGGGAGGTTAGATCTGCAATTGTGAGGATCCATCAGCCAAAGCCCTCATGCTACTGATGGTGGTGGGGACAAAGATACAAAAACAACTTCCAGAAATAGATAAGAGGTTGTGTTTGCTCATGTTTCATAACTCACTTCCAGAGAGTGGAGGAGGTTGCTATTTCTAGCAATCCTGACATAGCGATTCCTCCCAAATGACTTTATTTAGGCTTTGCTCAAGGGATGAGGAATTAGTGTAAGATCCCTGACTGATTAGCAAACTATCACCTCTATATATTGTTTCCATCCCTCATGATTATGCACTTCTCCTTACAGATGCATAAAGCAACAGATTGTTAACCCAAGAGTGTGTCGTCTCATTTTGAACAAGTACAAGAATAATTCCTGTTCAAAGAGGCAAAGGCACATAGCTGGCCAAGAAATTTAGGTTGGGCAGTTATATTTACTTCTCATACATATGCTTGGACTTTACACCTCAGCTAGATATTTTTCCATATAATACTGATCACCATTAAAACTAGGGCTTTGTCAGGAGGGATGGAGAAATTAATTGAAACTTATTCTGAATTTAGGTACAGGGCATGCACAAAGATGTTTTAATAAAAGGCTATGTACATTCAAAGTATCAATCTAAGAATTACTATATTTCTCTGTAGCATAATTGTGTCTTCATTCCTGGATTTAGATGTATGCATTTCCTAACTCATAAAATCAGAATGTATAAATTTCGCTTTCATTATAAATATAAAGGTACATTTATTCTTCCAAGTTATTCACATATTTCACGGAAATTCTCAGCAATTAAGATGCTTTCATCTCTAACTACAGAAATTCCCCATATTGACATTTTGCTGAGAACATGAGAAAGAAGCTATGAAGCTATGGCACTAGCCAGCCACACAGAGGGACAAATTACAGAGCCGGTGAAAAGGCTTTTAATGCATAACTATAGAAATTAATGTAATTGCCAGCCTCTTTCATAACAAAAGAGTAAAGCTTAGGAAATTTCTGTGGTACTTTTGTAATTCCTGTTATGAGGTCTAGGAAGAATCGGCTCCTGCTGCATTAGGTTATTATAGGATTCTCATCCAAAGAATCTTGTTCCTTGCATGTTTTCTTTTCGGAACTAAGTGAAGAAAGAAATACAAAGAGTGATTGAGAAAGTCCACTATTAAAACAGAAAAATTCCTTCTTCCATTATGAGACAGATCAACAGCAATTACAAGTAAGATCAGACTTATCTTTCATCACATACTGCCACTTATATAGCATACCCCAACCCCAGTTTTGCCTTAGTCATATAAACACTGATACATACTGCGTCTTTAACTCAAGCATTTTTTCCCAGACAGTAATTCTTTCCTTTTCTCTTTGCCTCTTCCTCCTCATCCCTACATTGTTTTCACGAGGGAGAGCAAGGCAATGGAAAAGCATTCCTCTCAAGGGCTGAGCCTTTGCCAAAAGGCTGTGCTTACTAAGGCCATGCTTAGTAAGATATAGCTCTAGATATAGAGTTATATCTATATTTGTAATACTGAATTGCTTCTGCAAGAGACTGAGAATGCTAACTCACCCATTTACATCTGTTTCACCCCAAAAATAAATATTTAATATAGTATTTACAAAACGGAATACAAAGCAGAAGGAACAGATAAGAGACCTGGGAAAGTTATCCAACCTATCTGTGGTTCCCAAAGTGTAAGCAATGAGACTACAGCAGGTGTTTCACACCGTCTTCAGAGATTGCATCCAGAGCCTTTGAATGTGAAGTTTGGTGGTAAGTATAAGTAACAGCTTAAGCAGAGAGGATTTGAAAGCTGAAAGTCCTGTGGGTATTTTGTGGATCACCAGAAAAGAGCAATGAAGTCATACTTCACAAGAAGGGCTATCAGCTGCTTCAAAGAAAGCTGGCAAAGTTATGTATAATTTTACCTGAAGAAAGGAAGATGCACAAATACTTCAGTTGTTTGACCTTTATTAAATATAACCCCCCAAAAAACTTGAAAATCAGCTGGTCACACCCAGAAAAGTAATTGGCTTAAATATTTAAGTAGACAATATTTTCCCATTTGTCATTTTTGTGTCATTATTGTGACTCAGCATAGTGGTGTATTGATGATAAAATGTAGTTAGAAATGACATCATAAGGTTTTCATATTTTATCTTCAAAAATATTCAAAAATATTGCTGCTGTCAATGACGATCTCCTAAGGGAATGAATGAAGCACTGCTTTTCAAAAGGATATAGTCAGAAAGTGTCATCTTAGTCTCATATCTATACATGAAAAGCATCTGAAGGGGATAAAATCCCAGCTCTATTAGCTACTAGGAAAGCCCTCTTACTGAACTGCTGGTCGGCTACAGTGCTACAGGTATTTGTACAGTAGGCATGTTGTTCAGTAAATCTGAAAAATGCACATATGCAATAGAATAAAAATATGAGGGAAATGTCGTGCTGACAAAAGGGAGGCATTTTAGTACATGCTACTTTATATGTATAAGTTTGCCTAAAACTAGCCTAGAAAGATCCAACTGCAGAAGTGCAGCATATTTCAAAGATGTGTTGGGATCAGCATGACATAAGCCAGTTGGCTAAGAATTATGACATCATCTTGATGACATTTCTCTGTCTGCTTGGAAGTAATGCGATAACTATGGAACAGGTAGCACCATAGCACTCCAGCAGCTTGAATACCTCTGCAGTTTTCTGCAGATCAAATAAACAGCCAGGTGGTCACACCAGTTAATACCACACTGCCCAGCTATAAACTGTTTTCCCTATTCGTCTTTCCAATTAGGCATATTTGCTGATAAATCACTGAGTGATTTGTTGGCTGAGCAGGAAGAAAGAAGAGGGAAATAAAGGGAAGAAGAGGGATATGAAGCTTCTGTTGTGTGACAGAGAGAATAGCCTGGGCAAGGGATGTATGGAGCCCTTGCTGTAAGGAGAATGGGAGCTGAGTATGGGAAAAGGATAACAGAGGCTAATATAAAATCCTGGGGCAAGCAGAAAAGAGAAAGGGGACTGAATAGGAAGGGGCAGCAGTAAAGAAAAAGACAGAAAAAGATTTGTGGCACAAGAATTATTTGCATGATAGAAGATAGGCTGGTTGCCAGGAGTCCATAAAACAGAAAGCAGGAAAGGGAGGCAGCTTACAATGTCTGTGAGTGGGGAAGCTAAAAGAGCCAATGGCAAGGTCAATAAATACGTCCAGTAAAAGCAGTAATGCATTGGTACAATCCTCCAGTATACACAGAGTCCCCGTCCTTGAAATTTTGTACATCTATGATCAAAAGGAAAGAGGCAAGTCAAAGAGATTATGCTAATTTAAATGAAATTAAGGTAGCTACTTATTGAGATACTATGAACAAGATTTGGTCCAGTAGAGTATCCATTATTGTCCTGGAGTGAAATTTCTTTTGTTTTATTTACTGGCAAAACTTTAGTGACCTGAACAGTGGCACAAAATACACCTTCAGCAAGTTCAAGGTTGAAGTCACGGGCTGCTATCCAGAGGAACCCAGACAGGCTGGAAAAATGGGCTGACAGGAGCCTCATGCAGTTCAACAAAGGCAGTGCAAAGTCCTGCACCTGGGGAGGAACAACCTCCCTGCACCAGGACGTGCTGGGGGCCGACTGGCCAGCACGCAGCTTTGCACAAAAGGACATGGAGATCCTGGTGGACAACAAATGGAACATGAGTCAGAGGTGTGCCCTTGCTGTGGTACGCACTGACCTGCATTAACAAGAACGTAGCCAGCAGGTTGACGGGAGTGATAATTTCCCTGTCTTCAACACTCGTGCAACTGGTTCTGGAGTCCAGTTTTGAGCCTGCTAGTACAAGAAGGACATTGAATAAGTGTTGCGAGTGCAGTGGAGGGCCAGAGCGTATGACAGGCAAGGAGAAGCTGAGCGTGCTGGATTTGTTCAGTTGGTAGAGCAGGCTAAAGATATGCCTGCTTTAATTCTGTTTCACCTCAGTGCCTGACTGCAGAACAACTGCACCATATTGCAGAACAGTTTTGGAATGATTGTTTTGTGCCTAGTACAAATATTAATGTAACATACCTTCTATTTTAATTAGGAACTTGTGGAAAATAATACAACAAAAAAGAAGCTGCAGAAAGCACCATATTGTTTTGCAGCTGATTGCACATAGCACGCCTGGCAGTATGCGAGAGACATTCACACGGTGCTTTTCATTGAGCATGCCATAGTTGGTGTGACATGTCACAGCCAAGAAGCCAGGTTGTCATATGCCTTCCACTTCACTGAAATTTGTGCCAGGCTATGGAAAACATGGTAGGCATGAATGGAAACTTATCAACAGCCAGATCTTTGCCTGCCAAAATAAAAAGAACAACATACTGAGTTAAATTATGTTGCTATTATGTCACAATCCCTCTTTTTTTCCACAGTTCCTATTGTCAAAGGACAGAATCTGATACTTACAGACTAAGAGTAGTTAGCTCTATAAAATATCTTTCTGCCAGTATTCATTCTATTTTTATTGCCACTCATCTACAAAATCCCAGAGCTTCTATGGCATACTCTGCTCCACCACTTAAGTTATTTAAAAGTCTACATGAACAAAAATCTATACTGAAACAAGAAAAAAATGCAAATTTTGTTAGTATCAGTAATTTTGGCACATTCTTAGGTAAAGGTTTTTATACATGGATGAACTAGAAAAAAACCCCAAGTAAACACATCTAGGTGAATGTTAAAAATGTGTTGGCACTCGACTGGAACGCTGCGTAAAACACTTGCCGTATTTCAGCATATGTTCCTATCTACCCACTTTGCACTGCGGTGCAGCTACAACACATAAGCGTGAGCTCATTTGGATACTTTCTGAATGCCATCCAGCCATTTCTGTCGACTGCATTGCTTTGCCTGCTACCTTTCAATTCCTTTCAAAGCCCTGGAAAATATTTGCTTCTGCATGCGCGCACACACACACATATCACCCATGTTTAATTGCAAGAGCCAACAGGTTTGCTTCATTGAATATACAGCAGTCTAGGTTGAACAACCAGAACATGCTCGAGAAGTATATTACAGGATGGGCAGAGGACCACATTAGGTTCGGGATAACAGCTTGTATCACTACAGTAGTGGCAATGGTAATGCAAGATAAACCAGAAACATACATTTCTATAGAAAGATCTCATCTGCAAAAGTCTACCTGGTGCTCACGAGATGGGTCAACCAGACTGCTGCCTAGTGCGGGGAGCTCATAAAGTACTCCACCAATTTGGCAACTCTTTGTCAGCCTGCTTGTACAAAAAATCCAACAAATCCACATTTGCTACACCGGTACAGTTTGCAGCCTGCAGTGACCATCTCCTGTGCAAAGAGAAGCATGCTTTTCTAGACCAGACATAGGTAAGCAAGAAAGCGTCACCAGGCGAGAGATTGGTGATGGAAGGGCCCCCCAAAATCCTGCCAAAATTTAAAGAAAAAAATTAACGAGAGCAAACTCTAGAACAGAGCCTGCTGCTAGGGACAACCCTGGCACAAGTTAAGCAGTAAGATAGATAGCCATTGAGACAGACTGGCAAAATACTCTGTAGTTCTTATCAAGTACGGGGATAGGGAAGCGTGAGCAGGAACCATGTCCACAGCAAGACCTGGTGCTGGATACATAACACTGAGCCGTAGATTATTTTGGAAACAGGTGGGAGGGCTTTCTGGGCTGTGGCCAGTGTAGCTATGTATATGGAGGGTGAAGGCCGTGCCATTTCCGTCCCCAGGTCCAACCTGGGGCATATTCCAAATGGAGTAAGTGTAAATAACAAAGTTATTTGTATGCTTTAACTAAGTGTCCACATAGTGATGGAAAAAACCGAATCAGATCATAAATTCCAGCAAACACTAACAGGACAGATGGACTATACAGAGATTCCCAGTCACAAGGAGTAGATGGGAAAGCTTTCTGCAGGTAATACTGCCTTGTGCCCTATCCATCTGGGCTGTTTGGCAAAACTCTACATCCTAGTTTAAGATTATGTGGATGTTCTCACATATTCCTTCCACCAGTTCCAAATAGGGAAGTTTGTCATTTTTTTGTGCATCAGACAGACCAGACAGTGAGTCAGAAGCTGAGGCAAGGAGACGTTCAACAGCTTGTCTTCTCCTGACTGGTTATAATCATGCATTGCTCTGATGCTTATTTACTGGTCACGAATTTTTCTCTATGCATGCATGAATGGAATTCATCTACTCCTTTTCCTAGCACATAAGGTATTCTTGAGTTCCCTTGCTGACCTGGGCACTTACATTCATGATGTCTATCCGGGCAACAAGTTTTAGAGGATGTCTTTTATTCAATAGCTCAGTCACAGTAAATATTGCCAAGTGAAGAGGCTACTACTCACTTGAACAGGTGCATTATGAACTGGACCTTACAATCCTATAATATGAAGATACAAATGCAAGTATTAAGAAATGGATCCACTGTCTAACCTGAAGTTTTGTGGTTCTACGTGTAGTGTTGCCTAGATGCTACTGTGAAGCTGTTGCAGGCAAATCTTTTTTGAATCATGGGACTTAATTTCCTGATTAAAGACATTTCAATACAACACCAAAAAGAAAAAAAAAAAGAGCTCTAATGTAGTGTTGCTTTTTGTTCAGCATTTAGAGAATTACAGAGCAAGCGATTACCAGAAACATATTTAAAAATGGCTAACTCTTCAATCAGATCCTGTGACAAGGGAACACCGTGCTTCCAGCATGGATGACAGAGAGTAACTAGGACAGCTGAGCTCAGCAAAGTAGCATGAGCAGCAGATTTTGCCAGGTTTCCGAAAATGACTATTGACTGCCAGTGCTCACTTTTATTAAATTTAACTAATACAATTTTAATTATTTTATACTGTTAAATATTAACCATTAAAAGTTGAAATTGATTGGAATATAAAACAACAGAAAGCAAAACTCAGTGTAACTGAGATCGTATCCCTGGGTAAAAGGTCACAATCAGGGTCCAGCAAGAAGGTGCTTTTATAAACAACTGCCAGGCAAGATTCTCTGCATTAGACCTTCGCTCCCCATCACCTCTAAGAGGAGGAGGAGATACCTGTATACACAGCAAATATTATGATTTTTGGTTTTTAAGGCTATGGGAAGCACATATAGGAACTCTGGTTGGGAATGTTAAAAATATTTTATGGGACTTCTTACAGTGGCATTGAAATAGTCTGATGATGGACACCAGTATAAGAACATAATTATTTTCACTGTTAATAAATACTGTACCATATTATCTTTAATCTAAGTCCTAGCACAATTACTACTTTAAAGGCAGAAGACATGTTCCATATCCTCAACTTTATTTACATTACACTGACTCCAGGCCTTTTTCAGAATTTTTCGGTGGTGGAAGTTATAGCAAAGTGCTCTAAGGCATTAGGCATGGAAAGTATTGTTTCTAAACTTGCATCCCCTACCTTTCCCGACAGAGACAATGAAATCAGTGTTTCAATTATAGGTCTTACACTGTTGGGCAACAAATCAACTTTCATCTGTTTATTCAAGGGTCAGTAGCATTTGTTTAGTTATAAATTTAGGTATGCTGCAGACACTGATGCCATCCATTGCTCAATGATGTCTGACAAGAAAAATTATTCCTTGATTATACTCTTTCTCCAAGAGAGATTTATTACACAAACAGTGCACAACACTGTGGGAGCTCTTAAATTAGGGCTTAATGGCTGGCAGCCTGCAGTGTTAAGGAAAAAAAGTCACTGCTCTCTGAAAGAAGCAAACTTTAATGGAAATGTCTTTGTTTTTTAATTCAGTGGAGAAGTTATCATAACCATGAAGGATGATTGAGACATCATGTGCGGAGAGAAAAGGGCAATGTAGACTGAAAGAGCTGGTCAGACAGGCTATTACTAGTATGCAGGGCAACGTGTCCCGCAGTCCTGGTCTCATAATTACTCAAATCAGCAACCAATGAGGTGCATATCAGTGGGAGATTTTCATCTGTAGCTCCTCTTACCTTGTGCTAGAATTCTTTGGGACTTTAGGAACAGAATTAGCTGGACTTTTCTCAGCCTATAGAAGCAAAAGCACTTATATACATAGACTGTGCATGAATAAACATGCAGGCAAAATATAAAAGCTTTTTAGATAGAAATGGATACCAGTCTGTTACTATCAACATTTATTTAAACACAGGATCTTATAGCTCAAGAATAACTTGGATGATGTGCATTTGTTTCAATGGTTATTTAGTTACTCCTGCTGGACTAGAGGAATCTGCATTGTGTGGCAGCTCAGGCCTCCTGTTAGCTGCATGTCAGAAATGTGAATGTTGAGGAACTGGCTCCACCGTGTGGGCTATGGAAAATGAACATTACAGGTCCAGCAAGAAGAAGCATCCTTCACTTCAGTCTTCAGTAAGGATGTTTCCATTGTCTATGGGATAAAGGCAGGATGAATAGTGGGAATGTCAGTAAAAAAGAAAAAAAAAATACTGGGAGGAATTGGAAGAATTAAAAGTCTTAATCCTGTAAAGCTTTATTATCGCCACCATACAGGTCTGAGAGAACTGGCCCATGGTCTTGCTGGTCTAGCCCAGGGAGGAAGCTGGTCTAACTCCAGGAAAGAGTTTTGAGTTCTTCAACAGTTTTCCGACAGATCTTCTGCAAGATATTAGTAACAGTAAAAGAGTGACAGTGTGCTACTCAAATTCACCAAAGGCATATTTTTTCCTAACACCTACTACATGTTCTGCTTACCAATGCCATGACAGAATTGCAAAAGCATGAGTTAATGTAAACCTCTGGCTTGGAGAATTAGTGGCATGATCAGTGAGACTTACTTTAAGAATTCCCATACAGATAACATTCTGTGTAAGTGCTCCTGCTTGTGCTAAGTCCAGGTATGGTTCAGTAGTGCAACCACTTCTTCTGCATACCTCATGGCATCATCACTTCCAACCTTGCTGTTTGGATTTTCTCCTAGAAAGGCAGGATGCCATCTTCAGGCAGATGTTGTTAAATAGAGTTCTTAACAGAAGTGTTGCCATTTATTATGCCAATCTTTTCAGTTTTCTGAAGCGGAGACAACTCCTTGGACTGGATGGAGTTTGCTCTACTGTCCTACTTAATTTACCATCTCACTTAATAATTTTCATTCTCATATATATATTCCTATCAATCCTTCTTCATTTGCATCCATGTTCTTCACAGTCATCCTTACTGAAAGTGAGGTATTCATTTAGACCATGGACTTAGATTATCTTTGCCTCATCCTGATTGCATAGAAGCTGCTTTCTTCTCCATCTTCCTTTTTCATGGCTGATTTTTTATCTACTACGTATTTTTTTCAAAAGTAAAATCGACATGACTTTTGACAAAGTTCACTTTACTTTATCTTTTACTGACATCAAAGATACAGTTTCCTTGGCTAATGATTTGCCTTTTCATTTCTTACTGTCACTTACTCCCAACAGCCTTTTTGGTTATTATTCATCAGTAAGTGCAGCGTTCCTTTCCTGTGGTTTGCAATGTAAGTTCCAGAGATTTTAGAAGTTTTTGCTTTAAAGAACAGCAAGTGTTTTCCTCATTTAAGTGCATGGATTTTTTTAGTTTGGTTAACTTGTATTTACACAAATACTGAATACTTGCCTTTTTGAAATTAAAAGCTTTGAAGATGTAATTTTATCTGTTCTTCTTTTAATTTGAATGGAAGCAACTTGCAATAATCAATGCAAGATTCATTTCAAGGACAAGCACACTTGTTCACTGAAATCCAAACTATAATTGCATAGCACATAATCTCCTGTTGGATTCATGATTAACTGCTAAAGAAATCTGGCATTTGTTATATACAGGATTAAGTGGATTCTACACATTCTTGCAAGTATTTTGCTGTCCAGAAAGTTAAAATTTTCTGTAATAACAACACTCTGTTGGTGTTTATTTTCCTAATAATATCACAAGGTCTCCATCTGTATTAAAATCTGTTTCTGTGTTTTAATGAACATAAAACTTCACAGCCTTTCTGTCTCTCCCTCACAAATAAGCCTGAACTGGTCCATTTCATTTTAGTGCACATTCTTGCAAACCAACATGTACAGCCGCCTTAAACTGAAAAGAAGATACTTCTAAAAATATGTTCTTAAAGAAAAGGTGAGTCCGATTTGATCTGTAATTCATCATTAGCTGTACATTAGTTGTACTCCTTTTTTGGGGAAAATGTTACAATATGGTCTATTATATTCTTGGTTTTGGAAATAAAATAATTCCTGGATACGTGCTTTGTGCTGCAATACTGACAAAGATAAATGCCAGAATTCATTGAGATGGAAGGCAGATAGATGAGGTGGAACACACACTGTGTAACTGTTGCCTCTGCTGAAGCATGGGACAAAATGCCTCCAGAAGAAATAGATATTGTTTTATTTTGCTAAACTCACTGACAATATGAATATTCTTTAACTCTGATTATTCAGCAGATAAACACCAGCAAGCAGATCCAGGAGAGTCTTTCTTTGAGATACAGTAAAAATAATATATATTCTTTTCATTTTGTAGTACAAATGCATAATCATAGCTGGTTGTATACAAGGGTCATACCAGGAATTCACAGTTCAGCTATGAATTTACACCCAACTGAAAGATGGCCACAGCTGGTGGGAACTTGTTTCAGTTAATAAAAAAAAAACTTTGAAACTGTGGGAATAAGCTTTTAATTTTCTAGTAATTGCTCTTGTGAGGTGTGGGAAGCTGGGAGGGTTTCAGTGTCTGTCAAAACCTAATAGGTGGCAACTAATTTCAATCATTTGCCTGCCCTGCTGAAATTAATATATACACTATATACATTAAAGTAGTCAAGGATTTGGTGCACCACACTGATTAGGGTAATTTTTACTTTTTTTTAAAATTCATCAGTGCCCAGAGGCTTTTTTCTCTATTTAAGATAAATGAGGCAGCAGGATTAGTCCACATAACATATTCTTAGTTTGTTACCAAGGTAATCAATACTAAGCTACACTATTCATCAGAGAGAAAGTCAATGGAACAAAACTACGTACACTTTATTCTTCAAGAGAAAAAAAGTGTAAAGCATATTTGCAATGAGTTTGATGCTTTTGTGTAGTAATAGTTTGAAGACAGAATGGAATCAGAGCAAATGAGGGAATAATATAAAATTTGGACTGTATGTTCCTTTGTGCCAACACACAAAGCATGTGTTTGCTGTTGGAACCAGAACTATGTCAGTAGTTGATAAACCTCTCCCTATTCTGCCTTTCAAAAGCAGTAGAGGAAACATGCAAATAAAGCAAAGTGCACTCAGTATCTGATTTTGTGGGCAATTAAGACATTATTTAACGAGTTTAATTTGTGTGCTTAAAAAGTATAAATTAATCAGTAAATTTCAGAATGATGTAACACTTCAGCTAACTTCTTGTTAGTGTGCTAACACACACTGCTAACAGTGTGCTTCTTGCAAGAAACCAAAATTCATATCCAAGTTAGTGATATTCAAGATCAGACATGAATGTATGAATTTTGGGAAGATTTAAGAGAATGTTTGTGTCCAGGCAAGAAATAAACACTTTTTTGTACCTGAAAACAGAGGACAAGTGATACTGTTCTGATGTCTCATATTTTTGAGGATCTGTTTGATTGGATACACAGAAACCAGGATGAGATATTAAACTAAACTCCAACAGCTAAAAAGGCGAT
>WAAD01020527.1:68092-82944 GCA_013389945.1 Fregata magnificens
GGGTGTAGTGAATGAACCATGGTAGGTCCAGTAGTCCCGAGATTTGGGAAAAAGAATTGAAGGATCAAACTGCTGAAAAGGAGCCTCTTTCCCCTTAGAGAAACAAAAAATAATTCTCTGTAGTAACTCTAGGGATATGCATCTTAAAAGATATCAGTATCTACGTCATTAGAAAGGGCGAAATTAAATATAAAGATTCATGCAAGAGATCAATCTCCTTTTCTTCCTGTCAAGCATTTGCCCTGGATTAATAATAACTGACATTTTGATGCAATTAATAAATTAAAATAAATTACAAACTGAATTGTGCGGGACCAAAGCAAATTCATTGTTACATTTTTCTATTCTGGAATTATCAAAATTTTGTTTTATTTTGGGTCACTTGGGATAAAAGTTAAAGGCTGTGGCACTGTAGGTACTGGTACCCTTTTTATCCAATAGAACAGTGGCCATGCATTTATCCCAGATTCATTACAGTCTCCTCCTCTATCTGAAGGAATTTAAATGTACATGTCTCTCTCCTCCCAAAATTGTGCTCTCATTACATTGTCATGGTGACATTCTCAATCTTTTTGTTGGCACTATTACACTTAATGTAAAAAATTAAAATATTTCCTGGAAGAGTACTGGATTCTGAATGTCTTAGAACTAAAGGTGATTATCACCAGACAAGGGAGAAGAGCAGACACCAGACAACATTTCCTGAAAAGTTTTTCTTTTCCACCGAATGGGATACTCAAGAGAATATCTCCACAGGACTGTGATGAGACTTCCTTGTCCCCTCAAGGTGACAAGAACTAAACAAGAAAGTTCAGTTTTCTACTGGTATTTAGGATGCAGTTCTGGAAAGAAAAATCTATTATTCCTAAATCCTTCTCCTATCATGGAGAATCTTGTCTAGATGGGAACAGAGTATTACCCTACAAAGTGCCATGGGAGGAGCTGAAATCTTTTCCACACATCCTTGCACAAAATATGGGTGGAAAGAATAACATGAAGACTCCAAATGTATCTTCCTGACAAAATTAGTCTGTACATTCAATATGAGTTTGCAAATAACTTCACAAACAAAATTGTGCTTTTTCAGTAAAAGTGCTTACAAAATTTGTAAAATTCAGTCCTGGTGATCTGGTGGTATGTTCAATGTCAAATAAAAAAGGGACTTTTCTTCTAGCATCATTAGAATCATAAAGCTTATCATGAAGTAGAATTGCTAAAGTATACCTACAGGTTAGGTTTATGTTAAATAATAATGTTATTAGATAGATGCAGTATCACAATTCTCTTCAAAGAACTCCCTTCTGCAGTTGTATCTATGCAATAGGTATGGACTTTGGTCCTTAGATCATTAATTAAACTGAAAAACAGTTTAGAATAGGTTTGCAATGCTATTTGTGCCAGTATCATAGTAAGACAGAACCTAGGACTGGTGCAGAAACTGTACCGTGTAATCCCTTTTATAAAATAATTCAGTTCCATCTTAAAACTAATAAAGTTTTTAATCTCTCTTACACTGACTGGGAGCTTTCTCCATCATTCCTACTAGTTTCTTCTCATTTCAGGCTAACTAAATTTCTGACTCAATTATATGCATTTATTTTGGCCACTGCTGTCCTCAAATTCAAAAAGCTTTTATTTCTTCTTGATATTTTCACGCTAGCATATTTTTACGAGCAGTATCAATAAGACTATCAATTGTGCATGCAAGGATTGACACAAAATCCTCTACAACAAGAATACTTACAGAAGTGAGGAGTTATATGTTTACTTAAGTAAAAGAAAGTGTCCTGCTCCATCGTCCAATGTATCACCTCTGGTGCTACTGTTAGGTATCACAATGATGCCAAAAAGAGTGAATCTGCAACTACATTGTATCACAAAAATTGTTTTGATACCTTGGTCTTAATGTTATCAATTTCTTCAAGAATTCTCTTCATCTCTGGTTTGGGATTTTTTCCAACCTGTAATGCAAAGCACAAGTACTGTATTTTTTCATCACGTTCCACAGTATTTGAAAGAAATTAAGTACATCCCATCTGTCAAGTTAGGCAGCAGTACTTTCAGAGCATCCAGTACAGACTGACACAAAATTATGAGTGTTAAAAGAACATCTGGAACAGCAAACTCAAGTACCTGGCTTTGCAATTAAAAAGTGTGTTGAAAGACTCTACAAAGTATCTCCCACTGTCTGAGGAACAAACTGCTCACTCAGACAGTGTCATCTACCAGCCTAGTGCTTGGCTCCTGGTTTGAAAGCAACCCACAAGCACTGTGAGACATATGAGCACTCAGCAAAGTGTTGATAGCCTGAACAGCTGGAGGTCCTGGAGACACCTCAAACATTCTGCAGCACATATACAGTCAGGTCAGACTTGATGTAAGACATATGATAAGATTCATGTCATGACCTCCTCAAGCTATGGGGTCACTTTATTGCTTGTGTTCATGATGTTCAGCACCTCCAAAAGCTTTGACATGGCTCTGCATCCCAGAAGAGTAAAGATAGTATGCATAAGACATGCTGTTATTGCCATGCCTTGTTCCAAAATAGATTAAATTCAATTCTTCAGGAGATAATTCATTCTCTGTTTTAGCAATACCCAAAACCCGAGTCATGGAATATGACAAACCTAGAGCAAAACCACAGCTCCTATGCCAACAAGGAAGAAGGAAATGGGTAAAGAAGGCCAGAGAAGATACAGTACTACTACTTACTTTTCTAGACCTTTTAGCTGACCTTAACATGGTTAATAGGAACATAATGTTCTACTATATAATTTGTGTTTTACAAGATAAAGCTTTAGCCTAAAATAGACCAAAAGAAATGACAAAGGAAGAATAATTGAAGGACATGGTCATAGGGGAGAATCTGGAAAGGTGCTGACCTTCTGTCATTTTCAGTTTAAACTAACCACAAGAAAAAAGATCAGGCTGGCTCACACTATAACAGAATTAAAATGACATTGGATCTGGCCTGTCCAGGGACACTGTGGCAAAATCAATTACATCCACATACAAGCTATTGCTTGTATGAATGCAGCTTACTAGTGATAAAACAATAAAAGAAGAACTATTCTCTGACGCTGTGTTCAAGCTGAAATGCCCACCTGCAGGTAAAATGACAGCCACATAGCTGAAGTTTGCATAATTTATCACTATTAGATTGTCTGCCTGTTAGTGTTTCTCAGTGTCCTAGACCACATGCAGATTTGATAGTAGGATTGCTTTCTTTCTGTTAAGTTTATAAAAAAATCAATTGGCAAATATTGGTACAGTATTATTTTGTTATGAAGCTGCTGTATTTCAAGGTTAAAATGTTTAGTGAACTTCTTTTACCATCTGTTCTTTCAAGTACTTGGTCTTTTTGAAGCAGGTTCGTTGATCTCCTTTTGATTCCCAGCTCATGCGGGGATCAGCAAGAGACCAAGGATGGGAATCAGTCAACATAACCTTGCCGACAGGTAGATACAATACCTGCTAGCAGACAAAGGGCAGGAGGAAGCACTCTTCCTATGCCGACTGTCCTCACTCAGTACACATCACAGCACAGGGCTGGTCAGCTATCAGGGACAAAGTTAGCAAGTGTCCCAGGCTTGAAGTTGTGTGTCTCTTGTTCAATACGACCCATGATATGTGCCACTGGTGTCATGAATGGTGGCAGAAGTCGGCTCTGAACGGGTTAGTGCATGGAATCTGGAGGGCCCAAGGACATATGTGACTTCAGTCTGTGCATCGCTTTGAATGTTTTCCTGTAAAATGATACAGTGCAGGGAAAAACGATGGCAACTTTTCCCCTGGCACTAGAGAAAGACGAAAAATACAGAAAATTATAAAGACTGAATATTTGCCACTTACTTTCAGAAAAATGCCCACAACAGCCACACCATCAGGTTGTTTCAAAGCTCCAGCAAAATTACCATGTTTTGGATTCCAGTGCACCATATGTAACTAAAAACCAATGAAACCTCAGTTATAAATGCAAGAAATTGCCAACAGCACAATCTTACAACCTTTTACATTAAATTAAGAAAAGCTTCCAGTACACAGTAAGTAAAGGAATGGACATGAAGAAAAAAACTATACGTAAGTATTTCCTACTCCTGTTCCCATGCTTCCATGCACTCACACTTTCTATAAGCATCACTTTGCATTTAATTGAAGCATAAAAGAAGGAAAATGGAGTTTACCACACAATACCTTTAAAAATTAATCAGTTATAATTATATATAATATATAAAAATATATATAACATAATTATAAAGAGTTTATAGATATATATAAACTCTCTATATGACATATATTAAAAGTATAATATATAATTATAAACAGTTTAACCCAAGCACATGACATGCACACATGCAGTGCATAAAACACCTACTGACATGCACTTCATCTCAAGTAGAGTTTTAGATCTTCATGTTATGCAGATAACAGCTCAAGGATTTACACTGGGTTGTATGCAGTACATATGTTATTGTTTTGTATCTTTTACTACTCTCGGCACATTGTACTGGAAAGGAGTGGAGATAGTAACCTGACATTTTTTTCTCATTTCTACTTTCAACAATGCTGTATTTTCAGGATATATTTCAAGCTTTTACGTCTCCTTCCAGAAAATCTCTGGCTCCTGCATATAGCTACAAATGCTGCAACCAGCAGCGTGTAATCTCAAAGTAAGTGGTGTCTGCAACATAGCACCATACAAAAAGAATAGGAGTCTTGTGCATATTTTGAATGCAAATTTTTGACCTTTTTTTTTAAACACAGTAACAATTATTTAAAATAACAACAAAATAATTTGCCCTGAATATAAATTAATGTATTACTCTCTGTTTGTTTTCTCTTGAGGATATCATTGCTAAGGATAAAGGTGGAGCAGCCATGTATCTTTGGTTTCATTCTAGCAAAATTTCATACATTCCAGGCTTTTTTCTCCTGTCAATAAATATTTCAGTACTGCAAACAAAAGCAAAGTAAAAAGTCTGTGCTTGAACTAACCAAGAAATAGCTTGTGGAAGCAGAATTTGTCTGTTTAGTCGGCCACAGAAAGTGGAACACTAACACAGTTTGGCTGTGGCTAAAGGAATGGGAAAAAAACCAAACCATCACCCACAGTCATCTCTGCAATGTTTGTGCACGCTGACCCTGCAAAATATCTGCCCGAATTTTCTCCTATGATAGATGGGCAAAGCCCCTGTAAGCTCTACACCTTGAGGGTATAGGTGGAAGGCAGGAAAACACTACCGCAGACTTTTTGTGGGCATACGCATATATTTGAGCCTATTCTCCAATAAGATGGAGGAAGGAGGTAACATTTGCTAGTAATTCATGAGCATCGATAGTGAATTCACTTATATTTATTACCTGAAGAAGTCTTCAGGGCCTAGAGCAGCCATTAATTATAGCAAATTTGGACAAGAATAGTGCAGTAGTTTACATTAAAAAAACCCCCAAAACATCTGTTTTCCACAGTTCCCAATAATAAACACAGATATTTTAAAGCACAGATGTTCAGAAACTAGAAGACACTCTGTACAACTCTGAATCAGTTTTACGGTGGATCTAATTTTGAATGTCAGTTTACCAAATGTGCTTTTAGCGAGTTTTTCTCTTCATTAGTAATGCTTTCTGAAACTAACTTAGTAATTCAAGCTATACCAGAAATGGGTAAAAGCCAAAAAATATTAGCAGAAAACAGATCTTCTTATTTGGAAATAACAGATCGCTTGGTCTCAAATGTTTTTAAACATTCTATAATACCAGCAAAAACTCTTGCTTGAAGAAGCAAATTCCATGTTAGTATATACTTGCAAAGGTACATTTGTTGGCAGATGCAACTTATCCCACTGCACGCTGACAAATATTCACAAGTTTCATAGATTTTAGAGAAAAATCCATAGCTAAATACTTGCAAAAGGGACAATGGTTAATCTGTTCAGATGCACAATCAGTCAAATTCCAGTTTGTACTGAATGCTACTATTAAAAATAAGTCCTACCTCTGCTGCATATTTCACCCCATCTATAACATGCTCAGAGCCATGGTCATCGGAGGAACCCCAATGCAAGTGAAGCTGACGCAGCCTGTAGGCTCCCGTGAGCGGCCCACCTCTCAGCACTGCAATTGATAATCTACATCAACACTGGCCTACAAAACGCTGACATACACGTTTACTGAATGGGGGCCCATACTTCGAAAGTGTAGAGCACCTCTTGTAAATCCAGCTGATTGCTGTGGGGGTCACAACACTCACCAGTTTACAAGATTGGGGCTGAATTCTGTTATCACACAGAAGAGTCCTGTTTGATGTGAAAACTGTGGAAGCTGCTGTGAGTCAAACACAGAATCAAATCCCAGAAGCCCAACCAGCCCCTTTTCTCTTGGCAAGCAGACATACTATAATTCCTGATGTGGAGAGAGAAGGAAGGTATTCACAGCTGATTCTTGTCAAGAAATGGTCTGTTGTGAAGTGGTTGAGGATAGGACTGTGAAATTAACCCGAAGGTGCTTTGAAGCGTACCTCTAGTCCATGACTGGCATACCTTTTACAGTTCAGACAACTAAACAATGATTAGAGCATAGTTTGCTGCTTCTTAAAAAAAAAAAAAAAAAGAGGATCTATTTCTTGAAAGTGAGGGAAGAGAACAAAGTTTAGGTCAAATGAGTTAGAAGAGTCTTCTTAAGCAAGCAAAAGCTATAGTCCACATTTAACATTGCCACCAATGAAACAAATTAAGAAGCTATTATTTCTGCTGTTCTTAGCCAAATAATGCTGACCACGCATCAGTCTGACAGTTTACATCAACTCGGACTCTGAAAACATCACACCTGCTCTTTCAGTTTCAGGATTCTTTTGAGCAGGGACTGCTTAGAGGATAAGCTCTCAAATATGTTTTTCATTCATTACCTAAGGCAGGAATGAGACGTGTTTCCTTACACAGAAAGCTGATAATGCAGTGCCAGAAGACCTTGTTTAAATAGCATTCAAGTTTGAACTTCTACCAATAGCTTTGAAGTTCAAAGTTAACATTGAAATAATATTTAAATCCTCTTGTGCCCAATGGTCTCAAATTAATTCTTGATATCATATGTGTTGGAATACCTACACAGAGCAAGAGGTTTAACTTTGCAGTTTCTCTTTTTAGTTGGTAGGTGTCACAGCCATTGGGGGGGCAGAAACAAAGCACTGTGTTGAGTTCTAGGCATGGAGTTCCTCTTTTTTAGTTTGTTCATACATAAATAAATAATCATAACTAACTCAAAACAGTATTGAGTAAGCCTTGTGTAGAAGCCTTTAATGGAAAATATGTCACATAATAATAAAAGTAATAATAATATTATGATGATTATTGTTTCACTTTTGAATGTAGGAAAAGTAAGACATAGACTCTGAGGCCCAAATCCTCACAAGTATTTGCTTGCCATTTCACACTGGCATCAATGGGAGGCAGGAACTTTCAGGAGCTGAATTTATGTGATCTACCTACCTTTACAAGCTAAATCAATATCAGAGTTGGAAACTCATTTAGCAGTCATTTCTTAGAAGTGGCCCTTTCCAGAGCTCAAATATTGTGAAGCACTTGGAAACAGCACTTCATAATGCTATGCAGATCTCTCTAGCATAGAAATAAATCTTTTTAACATTCAAAATTTTCCATGTGATTAGATCAAAAAAAGGCTATCTTCAAGCTAGATTTCTTTTTCCAGCTAAAATCGGATCTGTGACTACTACTTATCTTCAGCTGCTGCCGCCACAGAAGCCAGCAAATGAAGGTAATGTTTAAGAAATGCTTTCTCATGTTTTTCAGAGCTGTCAAACATTGTATTTGATTCCAATCAGATGCATCCCTATGAAAGGCTTGAACCCTAAACTACTGTCCAGCAGCCTGCAGAAAGTTATTAACAGGAGCAGGGAGTGAATGTACACACTAGGTGTCCAGAGGAACAACAGAGATGATGGGGAGGGGAGAGGCAGGGAGGGAACGGAGGGAAGATGATGCAGGGGAAGGGCTGCACCAAGGGCTACACTCTGCTTGGCCAAATCAGGGTCTTTCTCCAGTACAATTCCCTGGGCGGACACGTTCTTGAGCAGCCTCTGTCTAAACATTTCAGCCTTTAGGAAGCTGAAAAGACAGAGCAGAACCACCATGTGAAAACGTTCATAATCAGTTTAGTTCCCATGCTTTGAGTCATGGCATTGATTTTGTGCTTGTGAAAGAGCATTCCGTGTTATAACAAAAGTGCAATTTATGGTTTGTCTGAGACTACTGTGTAGAAACTGCGGTAACAAATATTAAAGCACCATACAAATACATGACAAAGAGATGGTCCCTGTCCTAAAGAGCTTAGATT
This sequence comes from Fregata magnificens, assembly GCA_013389945.1. NCBI lineage: Eukaryota > Metazoa > Chordata > Aves > Suliformes > Fregatidae > Fregata > Fregata magnificens. The sequence goes on from WAAD01020527.1 coordinate 76,445, forward strand.
CTGTCTGTGAGATGTGGAACAATAACAGGTATCTGTAATGGTAAATAAAGGAGTCCAAGGAAACAACGCACTCATCAAGATAAACAAGAGAGAGAGTGATCTTTCAACGTACTGCAGATATATTTCATTAATTATATAGCTTACTAAGAACAAAATCCCAATACAAATGCCATCAAAGCAGATGGAGAAAAATACAATGGAAAGTAACTCTGTTTTCCATTAATTAGATTGCTTTTCTTCTTGATAAAGGACTGATCAATACTGCATGCTCTTGAGATGTCTTCGCATTGTACCGGTATTGTGAATTTATTATTCATTTTGACTGTTGTTGCCTGTCTGCATTCAGAGCTACGCACTGATACAGCTCTGGAATCAAGTTTTGAACACTTTAACTTGGAGATCGGAGACTGCTCTCTCTCAAATAAATAACAAAGCCATTTCATAGCTTTCCAGAAGCTATGAAATGCTACTTTCATAAATCCTATTTTCATAGCTTTTTCAGGCTGTGGAGGCTCTTAAGGCTTCCCATACAAACAAAAGAAATCGAGACCACAGTCAGTGGAAACACACAAGTTTTGTGTTTATGAATTGCCTCAGAGCGCGCACTAAAACCCCCTGGGTGACACTCTCTCCCCTTACACAAAACCTGAGGATGCGGTGTCCGCATTGAAGGAGGTGACTTGGGGAAGAGAAGTCCACCTTCCAGCTGAGTCGGTATGTCAGGGGTGCCCCTGCAGCCACAGCCTCCCTGTCCCACCTATGGTGGACCTAAACATGGCTGGATCCACCAGAATAAACCCCGGGAGCACCTTTTTTACGTACCCAAATGACTTTTCTCTGCCAGCCTCCGTAGGCCAGGTACTACAGGATGCGTTTTGATTCCCAGCGCTTTGCAAACCTCAGTTCCTCACAACCCCCAGAAGCCGAACCAAAAACCGACCTGATCGATCAAAAGTGTCGTCGAAGACGACTCGGCAGGTGCGCCCGTTGTTCAGGATGGTTTTCGCTGCCCCGGGATCGTAACTGGCGTGCCAAGGGGCGAGAGAAGTGTCGTGCCGCACGTCTTTGCTGTTGATCTCAATGGGCGACTGCTTGTCTCCCTTGGCCATGGGGTAGTTTTCATGCCAGCGCTCGGGTCCTGGAGGGGAAAGGCAAGGAAACGTCGCTCCGGCTCACCCCCGGCCGGCCCGGCGGCCCCGCGCCCCCACTCACCGTTGTCGCTGTCGTAGCCCCACACGGACTGGGCCATGGTGCCGCTGCCCGCGCCCCGTCCCTCACCCTCCGCAGCGGCTCTGGAGGCGCGGTGGCCTCCTCCCTCCCTCCCTCCCTCTCTCCCGCCCCGGGGGGCTTTTTANCCGCCCGGACGAGGCAGAGGGATGCCGTCGGGACCCGGCGGCCCCCTTCGTCCCCCTCCCGCAGGGCACGCCTCAGCCCGCCCTGCCCCGGGAGTGGGGAAGAGAGGGCATGGCGAGAGCGGGCGGGTGGGTGCTGGTGCTGAACCTGCGGCAGAAATGGCGGGAGCCGGGCGGAGGGACGTGGAGCCGGGCTCGGGTGGAGGAGCGGCTGCGTGGAGAGCTAACCTGCTGCACAAACACGGGGAGCCGGCCAGAAGGGAACGCCAGACCCCAGCCTGGCCCAGCCTGCACGGTTTTCCCTTCTGCGGGCAGCATCGCAGGCGAGAAGTCCGCCCGGATAATTTTGGGCGAGCTCCCAGGGCAGGCAGGCTTCAGAGCTTCGGCTTCGCTGCTCTCATAAATACTCCCATTTAACAGCTCTGAAAGACTCTGTGTCTGCCTGAGAGGATATCTCATAGCCTGCAAAACCATGCCATTACACAAAGCTAGCCTCTGCCAGTCCCAAATGAGGCCATTCAGTCAAATTCGGGTTTGACGTCCAGTCGATCCTCTTTTGTGCAGGGAGCTTTACACCAAGTGTGTTTCTCATGTAAGGCAACTTAGCAGTCGATATTTCAGTCAGGAAAACAGCTGTTTTTCAGATGATGGAGAGTTAGTGATTGGTGTGGTTGTGTTGGCTGGCTTTGTCTCTACATCTATGTTGAATACTCAAGGGTTTTCTTTCAAATGCCAGCTTCACTGCAGTCTGCCTTGGCTTTGTCAGTCCATGTTATCACTGCTGCAACTGTATCTATCTCGAGCTAAATACTACCTCAAACTACATACCTCGAGCTAAATAATATCCCAAGCTAAATATTTGGGAGTCAGCCAAGAAGCATCGCGAACCATGGAGATGTCCAACATGGCTGCAGCAAACTTGCTCAAATGCTCCTTGTACCCATCAGCACTGGACAGTAGCATGGAAATAAATCTGCGGCTTTCAGAGGTTGTAAACACTTTGTATTGGTGAGGTACACCAATACACCTTTGTATTGGTGAGGTTCATTCAAGGTTGAGAACCTGCAATGTACAGAGCCTAAGATTAATTTGGTCATATTTCATGTCCCAAGACCAGCTGGAAGATAAAGGCTCCCCTTCCAGCTTACCTATATAGCTAGGCTAATAAATAACTAAATATGAACTTTGTTTAGGGTAACTACAATGATTTCTTTAAACTTGTTTAGTAAATTCTTCTTGCTCTGAGGTTAATCATAAGTAGACATCCCCCCTTTGAGAGAAAGGTAGGACAAGGTCTCTCACTTTGGAATCTGCATCTGAGAAGATTTATGTAGACAAGTTTATAGTATCTTTACAGAGAGAAGATATGTCAGGTTGAACCTCACCAAACTTTAGCAATTTATACGATACTGTAAGAGGCGTTCCTCTTACCATCTTTAAAGATACAAAGATGTGCTCATTATCAAACTGTCCTTCAAAAAATGTAGTTCCTCATATCTTCCTTAGGCAGAATTCAATTAAGATAATATTAGGAGGTGATTTAGGTACAATGGTATGGAAAATTACATCTTTTCACTTTCAAAAGAGAACTCTGAGACAAAAGAAAATACAATCTTTTACTCTGTCATCAATCAAATGGATAATGTCACATTTGTTGCAAGGACAGGCATGTAAAATTGACACCTGTTGCAATTTTAATTCAGAAAGCTTAGACATTAATCCTTTTGAAATGGTTTCTACCTCATATTCCTAGAGAGAAACATTTGTGAGCTCATGAAATTCTAATTGGAGCAGCTCATTTTCTGTCTGTATAAACAGACAGCTTTAGTTGTCTCAGAGAGACTTTTAATCAACTTCATATATACAAGGAATGCTTATTGGAGCCATTTATGGAGTTAAGGGACATGATTTGTATTACACAGAAAAAGGTGCAAGTCAGTTCTTTCCCTAGTATTTCAATTATTTGCTCTACGTGAGAGTTTATGGAATCTATTAAGGACACCCATGCCTACAGCAAAATTCTTCATATTTTAGCTTTCCAGTGAGCTGGTCCTGTTGCACCCAGAGGAGCAGCTCTTTGTCAGCCTCTGCATGTTGCAACTTCTAGGCACTGACTTACGCATAAGCGACAAATGCTAGGATCAACAATGTAGGTACTTGGAGTCAGCCCCAGGCACTGACTCATATCACAGTGTCTCACTGACTTTGTGGTTGTGGTATTCTTTTCCTGTTGCTTTCATCATCAAAGGTAGAGAAAAAAGAAAATGTAGTAGCTTTATCTGCATTAAGAGGTAATCACAATAAAATTATTTTTGCATCCCTTAGGACCTACCTTTGCATTTATACTGTTCTTCTGATATTGGCTCAGAAATTCATTATCATCTTGCATAACTTGCATAACATCGCTTTCTCTAGGAAGTAAAGAATTCTGTCATGGAAAAGTCATTATAACTAAGAAAAGGCCACAGTTTTAAACATTTAAAAAGAGCAGTGTTACCTAGTGCATTCACAGCTGCATTGCAGTGATTTGTTTCTATTTTCTAAACCTCTGACATGTTTAGAAAGCCAACAGCCATCTGAAATAGCAAAGGCGAGAGCATAACAAGATCAACCTATACCATTTATGAAAAACTTCAGGATTTCTGTGAGCCCGGCTGCAGTACCTTCACCCACAGTACCACAGTATGCCACTAATGAAAGCATCTTCACAATATCTTCTGAAAAGAAATTATATTATACCCATTGTTCAGGTGGAGAATTGAGGCACAACATTTTTAAGGATGGCTTTCATAAAAGTCATCCTGCATCTCTTGTACACTTTAAAAAATCCTGGCTGAAATTGTTTACCTCTGAGTAGGCAGGATGACTGCAAAAGAACAGGGAATCCAATACAGCTCTCCTTACTCTATGCTTTAATCAGGTCACACTTGCTCAGGAACATATCTGCATGCAGTAATACTTGGTAGCACTGTAAGACATAGCAAGTTGACATCTGTTTCATCAGAAGGGTAAGGTTTGAGAAATCAGGGAAGGAAATGTAAGAGGAAAACCGGGGAATTGAAACAAACTGATCAAAGCAAATGGCAGATTTCAGCAGCATCATTAATGGCTGGGGCTAAAAAGTATTAGTAAAGTCATTATCTGTGATTTTAGTTGCAGAAGGAAAGCTGTGCATCTGTTCGTAGTGTTCTGATTTTTTCCTTAAAGGTAGAAATTATCTGAGCTAGGTGAATTACAGGCTGAATAAATACTAAATCTGGCTTCTCTCAGACTGTCCTTTTAGAATGATCCAACAATACAGCACATATAATGTAAGGACTTAAGTAAAAAGCTAGTGATGTAGCATGGAAAGGGATGTCATTAAAGAATGCAGCTGATGTTTCAGCTTTGAAAGATACTTAACCAGACAGCTTCCTATCACTGCTGTGTCTGTAAAAATGTAATACCAAAAAGTAGTATAATCCATTCCCAGTGGATACAAACCAGCAATCTGCATGCTAAACTGCTTCTCTGTTATGGTAATAAAACCACCCATGTAAAGTAGACAAGTGCATGCATCACACACACCTGTAACTGAAGAGAAATGCAGTGGGATGAAATGAGACTGAAAGTGAGAGGTTTTAGCCTACACAGTAATTACAGACACACCAGTGTGGAACTGGTACCCAATCACCAGGATCACAGCTGGGCACCTGGTGACAACAGTTTACTTCAAAAGCTTATCAGCATAAATAAAACATAGTGATCCTGTTGGATACCTAACCAATAAGGTACTCTTCATCCAAAAGAGGGGTTTGTACATTTGTCACCTAAATGAACAATCGAAACAGGGGGACCAGTACTAATTAATATGCTATAGCTAGGCGACACTGTTGGACTTGCAGTTCAGATGCAGTATTTGCTTCTGCTAAACAAACAAAAGGCATAATCATGCTCATCTCACTTACCTGAAATCATAGACAATTTCTTTGAGAATGGAAAGCAGGAATAAGCAGAGTCTGGAAAATGGCTCAGGGCCATGACTTTAGCCAGAGCACACAAAGCACGTACAGAAGAATGATGCATGGAAAAGTGACTTACAGCAGCTTTGGGCTCTGCCAGCCATGACTGGCTTGGCCAATACCTTGACGTAACTAGAACAACCAAAGTGCTGCTCCACCTCAGCATGCCAATTTCCAGCAATCTCCAGAGGCCAGCATGACAGCTAGGAATGGCTGACTCTAAGGGGACACATAGAAGTAAATATGCCAGCAGGATGTAATTCAAGAATTCCCCTGCTCAGAGCTAAGTTTTCCAGGTTCCACCGTGCTCAGGGCTATTTCCCATGGGTGATTTCATGCAAAGGGCTTTACTGGAGCACAGAACGTGCCCGCAATGAGCACATTGTTAAATGATCAAAAGCATTTACTCAATGCCTGTGGCCAATCTAAATATAAAATATCTTCCACTATATTTAATAGCTTGTGGAAGAAAACAATACAACAGAAAGGAATCTGATAATACACAATATGGAAGGGGCAGCAATGTTTTTTGACAAATTCTATATTGCATGCCAGGCAGTGCAAGAAAGGCATGTCACTCAGTGCTTTTGACTGAGGGATGCCATGGTGGCATGCCATAGCCAAAAAGCCAAATTGTCATATGCCTTCCACTCCACTGAGATGCCATGCTATGGAAAACATTGTAGGCATGAATGGAAACCCCCATTGACGGCCAGATCTATGTTGGAAGATCTGCCAAAGGAAAATGAGAAGCATATTGGGTCAATTTTGTTGTTTTTATACATGATGAGTTCTTTAGCTACATTTACTTTATTTGATGAGAATCAGAATGTAGCTCATCTAGACAAACATTAGGCAGACTTTTAATGCATCTTTCCATTTCAGAAGGCATATAATTCAGCAGTCTGCAGTTCAGACTCTAGGACCTTGCTTGCAAAATCCCATCATTCTCCTGTTGTGGCTCAGAACCTACATTACCATTTGCAGGACTTAATATTTAGCCCATGAGATATAATAAACATGGAAATGATAAGCCAGACTTCAGATTTAGCAAAAGGAACTAAAAGGTAAACAAGTTTTCATTGTGGCAATCTATTAAAATTAGCATAGACTTAAAAGAGTATCAGTAGCAAAAAAAAAAAAAAAA
>WAAD01020528.1:0-18327 GCA_013389945.1 Fregata magnificens
AGTTATTATTATTTATTATTATTTACATATAGTGATATAGTGATATAGTCCCTACATCACACATTTATTATCATTAGTGCTGAGGGAGGATAGTTTAATAAAAAAGAAAATCTACCATAGGCAGGCTTGAGGAAAAGATTGGGGTTTTGGGACATGCAACATGACCCAGGAAACCCCTGCTAAATTGTCTGTGATTTAGATAAAACTGTTGGCAGCCCCTTAGGTTTAGTGAGAGCTCGTAACAGAGGCTGCAGTAAAGTCTGTTGTGTCCAGTGATAGGTTGTGGTCTGTGGAGGCACAGCAGGAAGGCTCCCGTACTAGCAGGCTCACCAAGGAGGGGCAGAAGTAAAAAGTGAACTAACTGGTAGGGTGAAACACAGCAATGAAGGTTTAGATGTGGAAAAGTGGAATGGAGATGGTACACAGAGCAGGAGCAACATATACCAGAACTCAGTGAGTACACCTAGTTATGTTTTACTGGAGGTTCTAGGAAGGACTCAACACCTTCCAGCAACCATGGGCTCCTTTTGTTTTGATTGTACAGAAAGTGGATATTCTATAGCACTTTGCTTGCAAGCACTTAATGTTTGCTTGAAGTCCTGTTAGTAGGATCCATAAGTGCAGATCAGGTGGCTGGATTCTTGGTATAATACATGGATTAAATTCATGGCTTAATGAAATGTCTGAAAGCCAGAGCCAGGGGAGAAGGAAGGATTTACCAGTTGCTGCATTTATGCATAGCTGGGAGCTGCCTAAATGGTGCAGCAGGATATACTGAGGAGAGGATAGCATTTAACATTCATGTCACAGAAATATGCTTAACTGTTATGAAGTGGTGGGTAGCTGATGGTCTGGAACAGGCACCAGCACAGTGATGCTCCCTCCTTTTGTCTGGGTGTAAACTTGCTAGTAAAAGGCAGCAGTCCCCCACCATTTCCATCGCAGTTCTCCTGACCAAAAAAAGCAGGCTCAGCTCTTATGGTTTATTGACCTGTTCCAGCTGCAATACATAAGCACGAGGTTGCTTGGCTAGTACCCCATGACAACCCTGGTCACAAGATTTGCATTATCTGGCTGTCCTTCACATCCTTGTATCTTCCTTTCTCAGCCCCAGTCTTCTCTCAAGTAAACAACCTATCTCTGATTACGTTTCCCCTATTGGTCCCAGATTTATGACATCCATACCCGCATATGTCATTATGTAATACCAGCCATATATGGTATTACTGCTGTGGCTACATAGGTGGTGTTGGCCATAGAAGACTGTGCTCCCCTAAAGGTTCCCAGTAGTCCCCTCCAACAGCCTGTGGAGTTTAGCTGTTTTGCACATAACTCCTTCACTGCCTTTGAGATCCAGCCGCCTTTCCTTGAGTTATCTATAACTTTTGTCAGCAATTTCTCATGTCATGTCTAGTAATTTTCCACAGTTAGCTTAACCTCAAACCAGGGTATAGTTAATGGCCCACTCATTTGCCTGTGGCTCTAACATTAACCCCAGAGACCAGGAAGGTACCTTTCCCAGTGAAAATTCACTATCAAAATCTTTCCTCAAATGAGGTGCAATAGCCAGCCCTTTTCCTTAAAATGATGGAATAGGGAAAGAAGAGGCAGCAGCACCCCAGTAACACAATGATTGCTGTATCTTCTTGGTATAGAGAAGTTTGCCTGAAGACACCTAACCATGCAAGATCCATCTTGCCCAATCATGCTTTCACTACAAAACTGTATGGTATTCTGCTGTCCTTAATCTTTTCTGTTGAGTCGCTTGACTTTTTATAAATGGTACTTAAATTTTCATTGGAGCAATTACTGGAGCCCAAGTCTCCCTAATGGGTAAATGAGCTAACACTGGAGGCTTTTTTTTCTCTTTTTTTTCAGGGCAAAATGTAACTTGTGAATCTCCATGGGGTTTGCTGTGAACAAAGCACCTCGTCAGTCAGTTTTTTCAGGTTTTTTTATGGACCTTTGAACAGGGCCAGTGATGCATTGATATAAGTACGTTTAGGAAGTATGACAGGGTAGATACAGTATTTTAGCAGCAAAAAGACATTTTGCAGTAAGAGTAAGCTATATTTCTCATTAGTGGGTTGTTATATAGTTAAAAGCTGCAGCACAGAAAGGGCTTATACTGGATTAAAGATGAAAAGACAAGTGTTGTTGAAGATATTGAGAATACTTATGGAACTTCAGACATTTTCTAATTCAAACTTTTTCTTCTTTGTCTTAAATATTTCACTTTAAGATCCTCAGTTGACAGTAATTAGGCTTCTCAGGTTAATTAATACCAAAAACTTCAGTAGCATAATCCAGATGACCACAGGAGTTGACCTAAGCTTAATCAACTCCATTGTGAAGTTGCTCTAGCATGACACACAATGAACTGTAAACACTATATACTTTCATTTGCTGAGTTACGATTTGATTCATAATTTACATGTATTACTATGTAAATCACACCTATGAACAGCATTTTATCTTTTTAATGACATTACATTACAGAAGGGAGGTTTAGAATGCAGTAATAATTTGCATACCTTTTTGAAGAAAAGCACTAATGATGCCTTACAGAAAACTTTAAAAATCAAACTATATTACTTGTTTCTTTTGTGTTTCTTTTCCCTTATTCTTTTTGTAAGCCAGTTAATCTTTGTTTCCTACATTGTTCATAGCTTTCTGAACTTTCAATTCTCTACTACTCTCTTCTCCCCACAAGATACCAATCATGATGAATAAAGAACAGTTTATCTTAAAATTAAATTAAATATTCACATGAATGAAATCATAGATCACTAACTTGAATCCAGTGTCCTAGGGATAAAGGACTGGGCAATATTCCTTAAATAACTTAATTGTTTCCTGCATCGCCTCTGCTACTCCATTTTTGGCTTTATGCGTTTGTATATATTTTATTATATAAACATATATATCTATATATATCCAGTATGCATCACAAAATGAGAATGCTCTTCTCATCCTGAAGATAAAATGTGAAGTTCTAGAGGAGATGAGAGTTGATTGCATTAACTCACCAGCATTGAAAGGAAAAACAATTGCAGGTACAGACTTAAGAACAAAATGTATCAAAATGTAAGAATATAAGATCCTGATTTCAAATGCATCTATACTGATAAAGACTGGGCAAAGAGAAATACAGGTATGTTGTATAACAGCTCACATGACATTTGCTCAAACTTCTGTAGTAAAAAAGTCTGAAAACTATAGACTAGATGGCCCTTTATTTTACTAGAAGCATGCCACAAAAGTAAATTTCAGGTTTTTCCTTGAATGTAAATATTTTTTAGCTATCTGTACTTGAATTACTGAAACAAGACAGAGAATATAAATTAATAATAGGGAGGGTCTACAGTTATTCTAGATTTCTAAAGTCCATACCAGAAAGTAAAGGGTATGAGATGATAGAAGATTTAGATAACCACTAAGAGCTAGATGAAAACACCTGGCTGAATTCACACACACTTAACTGAGGTTAATATTGTACCTCTTTTCATGATAAATATACCTCCTGAATACTAAAATACAACAGAGGCAACAGAAAATAAATAATGAGCTCTAGATGAGTGAAGAGAGAAAAACTTTCTGTGACACTGACCTTTGCCTCTGGAAAAATGTATGCTGCACACAGTCCTTTGGACTAGTTCTCCTACTTAGTTTGTCACCAGCTGAAAAAGGAATTGAAAAAAATTCTGTTCAAATGCATCTTGAGCTTCTTTCTGCAGGGGGGAAAAGAATTCTAAGCCATTGTAAACTTATGCTAACCTGAGGTATAAAAACAAGTAAAATAAACAAAATTAAATGAGAATAATGTGACTGTGATATTCACCAAGTTCAATTCATTCATTGGGAAAGTCTGTTGAGTAATTGGCTGAAAACCAAATAATGATTTAGATTCCTGAAGTGCAATGCATGCAGGTGATCTTGTATTTTGATTTCTATGGAAATCTGATAATTTCTATAGAACATTATTACACAAATTCCCTAATACATGTCATAGGAGAAATGTGTTATGCAATTTAAAAAAAAAACCTGTGCACATGCTTACAAAGGGAACATCAAAATTAAAATAGACTATTAAAAATAATAATTCAGATTTTAGTAACAAAGACTATTTTTGAAAATTTGCAGCAATGCCAATAAGAAGCATTAATCAAAACTAATTTTTCTTGCTATTTTTGAGTGTGTCTTGCGTATATCAAGATTGTGTCAAAAATGGGTAGAGTACCCATCTTGCCTGAAAGAAGCCTACTTCAGAGTTCATGATCATGTTTAGGCTTCTGAACTGCACAGAGCTACGGCACTTTGAAGACTATGAATTTATTTGAAATAATTTAATACACTTCAATAGCCACTCATAAATTCCATTGAGGAGAAAAGCTACAAAAGACAGAGCCCAGAACTGGCATAAATGGTGAAATAAAGATACAAATAATGTCACACCTCAGTGATCTATTTTGCTTAGACATAGAGGCAAACTGTGGTTCAACAGAGCTGTTTTAAAGTTTGTCCTACTGAGACCAAACAGTTACAAGACTAGTTTGAGCGGGTCAGTAAAAAGTGATGTAAAGATTAAGGAGTAAGATGTTTCGGTTTTGTTCAAATGAGGGAAGAAAACTTTAAAAGTCAGTCCCACAGTCAAGCCCAACCATCACCTAACACCACCATGACTCCTAAACTAGGCCCTGGAGTGCCACGTCTACACCTTTTTTGAACACCTCCAGGGATGACGACTCCACCACCTCTCTGGGCAGCCTGTTCCAATGCCTAACCACACTTCGGTAAAGAAATTCTTCCTGATGTCCAGTCTAAACCTCCCCTGGTGCAACTTGAGGCCATTCCCTCTCGTCCTATCACTAGTTTCTTGAGAGAAGAGTCCAACACCTGCTTCACTACAACCTCCCTTCAGGTAGTTGCAGAGAGCAATAAGGTCTCCCCTCAGCCTCCTCTTCTCCAAGCTAAACAGCCCCAGTTCTCTCAGCTGCTCCTCAGAAGACTTGTTTTCTAGACCCTTCACCAGCTTCGTTGCCCTTCTCTGGACACGCTCCAGCACCTCAGTGTCCTTCTTGTAGTGAGGGGCCCAAAACTGAACACAGTATTTGAGGTGCGGCCTCACCAGTGCTGAGTACAGGGGGACAATCACTTCCCTACTCCTGCTGGTCACACTATTCCTAATACAAGCCAGGATGCTGTTGGCCTTCTTGGCCACCTGGGCACACTGCCGGCTTACGTTCAGCTGGCTGTCGACCAGCACCCCCAGGTCCTTTTCTGCCAGGCAGCTTTCCAGCCACTCTTCCCCAAGCCTGTAGCGTTGCATGGGGTTGTTGTGACCCAAGTGCAGGACCTGGCATTTGGCCTTGTTAAACCTCATACAATTGGCCTCGGCCCATCGATCCAGCCTGTCCAGATCCCTCTGCAGAGCCTTCCTCCCCTCAAGCAGATCGACACTCCCACCCAGCTTGGTATCATCTGTAAACGTGCTGAGGGTTTTCAGAAGATGAAAAGATGCTGAATCAAGACTGAGAACCTCAGACTGTGTACAAGGATTGTCTGCTACAGCTAGTGCTCGGTATATGAGAAAGCAACTAATATGCTGAAATGTTAATGCCTTTTGTATGGTTAGACTACACAGAGCCATAACCTAAAATTCCACTGGAAAAGTGTGACATGGACTTCCTGTAGTGCACGAACACCTCCCACCAGCAGACCGCTGCCCAGCCAGGCTCCAAACAAAAGCTACTTTGGCAAAACATCAACCCCAGGTTTATGGCTGAGCATGATGTCATATGGCATGGAGTTTCCCTTTGGTGATTTTGGGTCAGCTGTCCTGTCTGTGTCCCCTGCCAGCCTCTTGCCCATCCCCAGGCTACTTGCTGAGGGAGCAGTGTGAGAAACAGAGAAGGCTTTGACACTGTGTAAGCATTGCTCAGCAACAGCTAAAACATTGATGTGTTACCAACACTGTTTTGGTCACATATCTAATACAGGCTGCTATGGAGAAAAATAACATCCCAACCAGACCTAGTACACCAGGATATGTTCTGTTATATGGGTGTAGCAGAACCTGCTGATGCTTTTGTGTGCTATGGTGATCAGTGGTAAGATAAAAACAAGAGATTAATGTTCCATTACAGCCTGTTAACTTCAGTAACTGTGGGAGGCAAAATAATGTCACTGTTCCAAAAATAAAAAACCAAAATCATTGTACATTGCAGGAGCACTATTTTATGCCTATATTATTCAATGATAAAAACTAAGATTTTTTTTTCTTTCAGCATATTGCATAAAAATTAAATATTTCTGAAGGGAAGCAATTTTACATAGAAACTATGGTGTCTGATGTATGTTGAAGGAAAAAAAATTACAAGAAGATCTGAGTTGCTGTAAGAATAAAAAATGCATTTTAAATGTTCTAATGAGTTGGAACTTGTATTTCAGGTACTCAAAACCACAGTTCTTTTGCACCTGCAGTGCTTTCCTTGTGAAGTTAACATACTTCTATCTGACAAACTTGCTCCATATTTTGGATGCCTGTTATGTATCACTTCTTTTTCTTGGTTGAGTTTAAAAGTAAATCTGTATCTATCTCTGTGACAAAAATAGAACGTTCATCAGATACATATATAAACAATGCTGGCCTATTTGCTATATTTCATTTTTAAACACAAAATAATAAACTCATTCATTTCCCATATTATATCACAGGGATTTGGTTTGGGGTTTTTTTTGGTCTCATAAAAACCAGATACTGCCTTTTTTCAGGATAATGAAAAATCTGAGTGTTTGACTTTCCAAGGTACATAATGATGAAAACAAGTGTGCATCTGAAGAGAGAGCTAAAATACAGTTGATATTTGTCTGTCTTATTTTTTCAGTATAGTTTAACTCCTGACTAACCTATCAGGAAGAAAACCTTCACAATACCAGCACAGAATAAAAGATATGATTTATCTTCCTACTGATATTTATACAGTGAAGGTAGTTTTACAGAAGATTGTATGAGAAAGATGACATTTCAAGAAAATCAATCATTTACATTACTACAAGAAATATGATCTCTCAAATACTTGCAATAAAACCTCATCGGGAGACATTGCTTTCACATTACAAACTTTCAGTTCTAAGTGGTGATTGACACTAAAGTAATTAATTACACTTGAGAAGGTGACATTTTCTGTTATAGATTGAAATTAGAAACAGTGAAATTAATTCACTGTTATGTGTCCTAATTTGTGAAAAATATAAATTAAATGCATTCCCCTGTAATGCCTGACGTTAGAAAAAAATCTGGTTTTTTAATGAAAAATGTAGTTTGGCCATTTTTAATATAGATTCTGAAAGTGAAAAACAAAATTCTGTTTAGAAGCATTGTCATTCGTGTACGTGTGTGTTGTTTAAACACTCGCGCATGCAAAGCACACGCACAGAGCTCAGCTAGTAGAGAATAGAAGATTGGAATACACTTGGATTTGAATGTCATTCATAGAAAAGAGATGGACATTCTGAAAAGCTGCATAACATTGTCTCTATTTATTGTCTCTTGATCTTGCTGAGGTCCATAAGAGACAGTATTTCCTTTCTCTGTAAAAAGAGAAGGTGGCAAAGTTGGAAAAGACAAGATAAAAAATGAAACTCAGAAAGACAACAACAGTAACAAGAGATGACTTACATGGAAGGTACAAGACTGATTGCATAACTCTGCATAAGAGTAGTTATCATTAGCTTTCTGCCAACAGCAAGGGATATTTTGAGATGTATCTTCAAAAATATTTCCAGGGTCTAGTTCTAATCAGTATTTTCATTAATGACCTGGGTGATAAAATAGGCTAATTTGATTTGTGCATAATAAAAAAATAAGCACACATGCTATAACATTAAAGGAAAAGAATTCAAAATTATTCTTTTCTGTTAGCTTGAAGAAATGTTCTGAAAAAATAATGAAGATGAATTTCAAAACAGAGTAGACAGACTACTATGCGTAAGTGGAAATAATCAATTTTGCAATCAGAGGATAAAAAAGCTGAATTGGTTACAGTTTTTAGAAAAGGATGAGGAGATTAGAGTGTTCCAGTGTCTGTCAATCCACATAGTAAATAAGTTTTTCTTACTTTCGGGCAGAATTTCCTGTATTTCAACTGGGCCCAAAGTCCGTGTAGTTGAACCCCCCTGCTCAAGCAGAGTCATGTACAGCATGTTGTCCAGGGCCATGCCCAGTTGGGTTTTTCTTATCTCCAAGGATGGAGACAATGCAGTCTTTCTGGGCAACCAGTGTTCAACCACTGTTATAATAAAGAAGTTTTTCTTATCTTCAGGTGGAATTTCCTGTATTTCAACTTGTACTCAATTCCTGTTATGCCACTGAGCACCACTGAGCACCACTGAGAAGAGCCTAGCTCCATCTTCTTTGCACCCTCCCAGCAGGCATTTATGCACATTAAAAAATCACCCTGAGCATTCTCTTCTCCAGGCTGAACAGTCTCACCTCTCTCAGCCTCTCCTTGTATGAAAGACACTCCAGTCCCTTGATCATCTTTGTGACTCTTCACAGGACTTGCTCCTCTACATCCATGTCTCTCTTGTACTGGGGAGCCCAGCATTGGACACAACACTCCAGGTGTGTCCCACCAGGGCTGAGTAGAGGGGAAGGATCACTTCCCTTGACCTGCTGGCAGTGCTCTGCCTAATGCAGCCCAGGAGTATGTTGGCCTTCTTTGCGACAACGACGCGTTGCTTACCCACGTTCAACTTGCTGTCTGCCAGAACCTCAGGTCCTTTTCTGCCAAGCTACTTTCCAGCCAGTCGGCCCCCAGTGTGTACTGGTGCATGGGTTTATTCCTCTGCAAGTGCAGGACTTGGCATTTCCCTTTTTTCAACTTCCTGAGTTTCCTGTCAGCCCATTTTTCCAGCCAGAATAGCAGCAAAACCATCTGGTGCATCAAACACTTCTCGCAGTTTTGTGTCATCAGCAAACTTGCTGAAGGTGCATTCTGCCCCATCATCCAGGTCATTAATGAGGAGGTTAAACAGTACTGGACCCAGTGTCAGCCCTTGGGCTATACCACTGGTAACTGGCCTCCAAGTGGACTTTGTCCTGCTGATCACAATGTTTGAGCCTGGCAGTTCATTCTGTATTTGATCCACCTAACCATCCACTAGTCTGTTTTTAATCAGCTTGTCTATGAGGATGTTATGGGAGACAGCATCAAAAGCTATGGTCAGGATAAGCAATATTTACTACTTTCCCCTCATTCACCAAGCCAGTCATCTCATCAGAGAAGGCTGTATCCTTGCATTCCAATATTTTTTATTCATTTTATGATGACTATCTAGGTGATAAAACCAATAATAAATCTGATAAATGGTAGCAGACCTAGCTTAAAAACATGGCTGCTAATTCATGCATCATCTGGTATTTTTTTCATCTCCTCCCTGAATCTCATATTCTTTGTCTTCTGGTTTCAGAGGCAAATCATAACATCCTGAGTCAAAAACAAATCAAATAAACCAGAGCTATTGTTGGGACATGCTATCTTGGATACAAGTATATGACAACAAGATGAGCTCATCATCTAAACAGGTGACTCTGTATTTCTGAGTGCTTAACAGACCCTCAAACGAAAAACAAACAGAAGTGGGAGTTATTGCCTCAATCCCATTCTTACACTGCAGTGTTCTAACAAGAGATAATACTTTACGACACGAAAATCTAAATTGTTAAAAATTATTTTCAAATGTGTAATACGAAGATGCTGAGTTTAACATATACTTTGAAACCTACTTCCTCCCTGACACATTTGGAAAAAGATATGCAAATAATTTTTGCTTGTCTGTTTGTTTTGGGAAAAAATATGGCATGTCAAGTTGAAATGTTATTTCATAGTTTTTTATTTTTAAGAAAGGAGATACATTTTTTAAATTACTAAACTCAGAATAGGACTTAACCGCCACTGATAAAATAGAGATTTCTCTGTATACCTTAGCGTTTAATGATTAGGCACTTGCTGGGCTGCAGGAACCTCAGATTCAAATTTTACTATTATCTTGTTCAGAACTGTGACCAAGCTGGAGACTTTCAGCTTCATAAAGAGTAGCCTAATCAGTAGCAGTTACAGCTATTATAAGCTAGGGCTTTTCCTTCCTTGTAAGGCCTACACCCCAGGTGTGTTTCTCAAATAAAAGCCATACCACCAACCTGCACAAGGTTATTCTTACATACTATCTAAGCCAATGAGTAGTCACTTATAAAAAAATGGAACAGCTACATCAGGAGAGACCGTTTTCCCTTAAATTTAGAAGCCACAGCATGACTGCAGAGCTGAATGTGTTTGGATGATGGGAGGTATTTTCATGTAAGGTGCTGGAATAGGGATGGGAATACGTTAAGGAAAGAAAACAGACACATTTTAAGATAAGCATCTTTTCTCCTGTTATCTCTAGCACTTGCATTCAGTTACAGGATGCTAATCTGTTTTATATTATGCCAGTACTTAGTTGCTACTTAGCTGCAAGTGGCTCATATGACCTGAAATTTCTTTTAAGATTGTCGTGGTTTAACCCGGCAGGCAGCTAACTACCACACAACCGTTTCCTCACTCCCCTGCAGTGGGATGGGAGAGAACCGAAAAAAAAGGTAAAACTCATGGGGCTGAGATAAAGACAATTTAATAGTACAGAAAAGGAAGGGAAAATAATGATAAAAGAATATACAAAACAAGCGACGCACAATGCAATTGCTCACCACCCACTGACCAATCCCCAGCTAGTTCCCGAGCTGCGGACCCCCAGCCAGATTTTCCCCTAGTTTACATGCTGAGCATGATTCCATATGCTATGGAATATCCCTCTGGTCAGCTGGGCTCAGCTGTGTCCCCTCGCAACTTCTTGTGCACCCCCAGCCTACTCACTGGTGGGGTGGTGTGAGAAGCAGAAAAGGCCTTGACTCTGTGTAAGCACTGCTCAGCAGTAGCTAGAACATCAGTGTGTTATCAACATGATTCTCATCCTAAATCCAAAACACAGCACTGTACCAGCCACTAGAAAGAAAATTAACTCTATTCCAGCTGAAACCAGGACAAAGATAAACTGTTCTGTTGCAAAAACAGGGGCCTGTGACACCTGTATAATTAATAATGGCTTGTGTTGAACCTGGATATGAGCATGCTAAAAGAGTGTAACGATCTAGAGCGTGTCAGCACTCTGCAACAGTGCGAGGGCAAAGCCAGGCATGGTTTTGTGTAAGCATGGGGGCAACGTGGTTGCCCAAGGGGGCGTCCAGGGCACCACCACGGGGCAGGGCCAGCACAACCACAGGGGCCATGGGCAGGCGGGATGCCCCCATGCAGAGGAAGGAGGCCGGCAAGAGAAGAGGGAGACCCACGAGCGGCATTGGGAGCAGGGGAGGGGGCAACAGCCTAGAAAGACTGGGCTTAGCTTGAAAGCTCAAAAGTTGTCAGTCTCCTAAACACTGCCATCACATCAATCCCTAATTACCTGATACGCATATATGTGTGTATATATGTATTTATGTACATACAGATTCACCTCCAGCAATTTTAAAAACCTTCAGATTCATTCACCCTGCTGTATTTCATTTTTCCCTGCTTTCTGAAGTTTTTGATCCCCCCCATTCATATCTCTAGTAAAACACATGATGATCCAAGTGTATACCTGATAAATTTTGTGTGAGATTATATCTTAGATGAAAAAGACAATTTTCTATTAAAAATATTAGCATTTTGGAGTTACACTCACCAAATATCCAGAATGAGTATGGACTTTAATATTGTTTAACATCTTCCTTTTATGTATTTTATCTCCTTTGAAAAGTCACTGTAAAATCAATACAAATGAGGAATGTGAATTGAGTATCTTGCATACTATTATGTTCATACTATTATTGTTCGTGTTGATCTCTCTGTTAAAAATAAAACTAGGGCCATCATCAAAACAGCAAACTTTAATATCTCAAAATATGATTGTCAGCTCGAAGTAACTGCAGTTTTATACTGTGCTTCTATATAACGAATTTGTTCCCTTTAGGTACAATATACCCAAGAGCATTTTCCAGTGCAATAACTGAAGAACATCCCTTCTATTTTGGTGTAAAGAAAACTGGGAATATTGAATCACTAGCTAATGAAAAATTACAGATCCATGCCAACAACATAATGTATCAGTAGTTAGAAAGCTATGCTGTAAATTGTGCCAACAGAAGCTTTATAGAAGAAAATTAAGTTCACAGAATCCATTTGAGGACTTTAAAAGTTGCAAATATTGATTGATATGCTTTAGATTGTCTCCAAGGTCGTGATTTTTTCTCCAGTGTACACCAGGAGAACACAAATTTAGTTACAGTGAATTAAATCTGAGTGCTAGGACGTGATATTCATGTGCAGAATATCTGAAGAATTGCTGTCAGAGTATTTTTTTTCCCCACTATATCATTCATTTTCGTTTCATTTTTTCCTTTACCGTCTGTATAGGCCTAATTTCAAATGAAAAATCAGACAAACAAAAAAGTGTTCATGGGTCTATCAGGAAAAAAGTGAATAAAAAATAATTGAATGGCTGTGACACGAAGAATATATGCGGTGTAGCATGCACTCTTTGACTGCAATTCTGTGGAAAAGCTATTCAAAGTGCAAATTACATGGTTACAATGGTGTCAGTGAGTGTGGATGTCAGCTTGTGTAACTCCGTTATCTAGAGTGCACAAGGACAAGTCAGTATCAGGAAAAGCAATCTACAAAAAGGTGGCGTTATCCCACAGTGCCTTTCTGCCAGGGCTGAACTCAACCATTAATACCACATATTGCTGTGTAACCCACCTTCTTCAGCCTTCTGTGTTTAGCTTATAGAGTTCATCCGGTAATTCAAAGGAATAACTCTGGATGAAAGGAATCTGCTTCTCCTTAGATTTCATAGCTTTTCTCAGTTATTTTGAGTTTTAAATGTGTGGATAGTAAGTTCCACTATTTGTATAGACACACACACTTATATATATGGATGTATACATTCAAGCAATACAGCGTCACAAAACACCAGTAAGTTAATCAAAAGTAAAAGCAAGGATTTTGATGATACTGAATATCTGTCTACAAAATTTTGTAAAAGAACTGTTAAAAAAAATCATATTCTATCATCTCTATCCTCCTGTTTGTTCTTAGAGTTTAATTCTTCCAAATAGATAATAAGGGTCCTGCATTGAATTTATCCAATGTCTAATACAAGATTTCTTCACTGGACCCTCTAATACTTGTAGGTTTTTTATGGCAGCTGAACCTCGTTTAGGGGTTTACCTTCATGCTTTGGAATCCAGTGCATTTTTTTTTTGCACTTCTAAAGAGGCCCCCTCGCCCCCAATATTTTGCTACTTGCTGAAAGTTGATATTAACATTGTATATTGACTTGACCCACACTCCTCTGTGAATTAAAACTCATTTATAGCCTGCAAAGGATGTTCCTACCACAAGACTCACAACTGTGATATTTAGGAAAAGCCTAAATTGTTGAAAAGTTCTTCAGTATGGTCTTTCTAAACACATACCTGTGTCCTAAGAGAGATCTTTCAGAATTCTGTTTCTCTAGAAGTTAATTTCTTGTATAATAGGTGCTAAAATATACCAACCTAGGTGTTCTATTTACACTTACTAAATTGCTGAATATTGAGATTTTATGATGTAATATTTTCCCACCTACTATTCTGAGTTGTTTTTCTGAGGAAGGTTTAATAGGTTTCCTATTTTTTCTCTACCTAGTCTCATGGCTCAGAAACTTAGTCTGCCATTCAGGCTAATGAGGAAATGGGAGATTCAGGTATTGGACTGAATCACAGAGTAGAAAATAATTCAATGTATTAGCCTTTCTGTATTTGTTCCTTCATGCCTTTGGTTAGGTAACTGGCTAGAGGCTTTTTAAATACAGTATACATGTTCATTGAACCGGTTGATCCCATTAAAATGTGCTACACACAGATGGCTCAGTGATCTTTAGTTACCTGTAACCCTGTAAAATATTGGTAAACCCCAACTGGCTACATGAGTCGTAAAAATGTCTGTGTTCAAATAGGTAGACCCAGCTGGAAGTCTATGCTTTTAAAAATGCAACTTGTTTTCTACAAAGCAGCACAGTCAAAACATCTCTCTTACCTGATATGAGAGCGAAACCCCTCTGTGTCCACTTAGCAGTACAGACCTCTCTGGATGGACTGACACGCTGGGCAGCTTCACCGTCACACTTTTAGGACTTATCAAGCCAGGCATAAGTTTCCAGCAGCCCACACAGTTACAGATAACTTATGCTCGCTGAACCAGTTTGTTCCATCTGTGCTTAAAAGAGTTCAAAGCATGAAGAGCAATCCATGTCACATTCATTTAAAGATCTGGGATGCGTGATGCCATTTGCAGCAGTGCCAGGGACGACCTGCTGCACTTTGAAGGGACAGTGCAATTCTATGGCAGTGCAGCATCCAAATGCTGTTTGTTGCTATTAAGTCTGATGGGAACAATAATCTTCTGTTATTAAAGGCTGGCTCATGATATCAAGCCAAATAGTATTATACTGCTGTACCTGGAAAATGCAAGTGGATTGTAGGATGTAAAAATTAATATCTAAATAAATTATCGACAACATAGTAAGAGACAAGAAAAAATTATATTTATGTTGGTACCTTAATTACTTCCTCTGGGAATTTATACGAAAAGAAACCCTAGCAAGGATTGTGCTATGTAGAAGTTGGATCGTGATAAATTCTCTGCTGCTTCTTTTCAGTTGTACTCCATAGTACATCTCAGGTGTGTACAGGAGGAGATAATAAGCCTGTCCCTTCAGGGTTGGCAAATCAGCATCTATATTCAGGGTGGCAAGGAATAATAAGGAATTGCAAGAGAAAAAAATATTTTCTGGTACATGCATTTTCTCTCAAGCTAGGCCCAATCTGACCTTCAGCAGAAATATTATCCCAAAAGGTATAGAAACACAAAGAAATCTTACTAAGGTATGCATCCAGCAGCTGACATTTCTTGAATCAACTTTAACTGAACTTTAATTATTTTGATCATAATTTTTTTTATTTTAAACACTTCTGTTTGTTTTACAAAAAAGACATTTGTTATCTGTCTATCGATCTTTGTAATTCCTTGGAAATCTTTTTGAATTTTCCCCTGCTGCAAATGTCCATTCCTATAGCTTGCTGTTGCATAGTACACTACCATCTATTTCACACAAATGGAATGACAGAATGATGTACTGAATCAGCATGCAAGTGTGTTATGAAGCAATTATGTTTGATGGTGCAGATGTGTTCAAATTAACGTTCTTCCCTGACTTCAGAAAATCTGCATCAGAGACTTAAGGGAGCATTTCTTGTATTATTAAAAATAAATTACCAGCAAAACAGGGCAGAGATTGATCCCACTCTAACAGTTCAGAGCAGTGAAAGGGAAAACAAGCCTACTTTGCATGCTTAACAATTTATTACACCCTAGTTTTGGCCCTGGATTGCATTTCATAAGCAGAAGTATTTTAAAGTAATACATGCCAGTCCCTTAAAGGCTCACTATTTTGAGAATTAATTAGATTTTTTTTTCTCCTCCCAAATGTCTGTAATGATTAGTTTGAAAAGCTTGAGCCATGTAAGGCATCATGGGCTGAAGTGATCGTCTTAAAACAGAATGTTGACTGACAAGTACGGGCAAAAAATTATGTCATGACTGCTTTTTAAAAAAAAGACTAGTAGTAAAACCAGTGCTAAAGAAGAGAAGAAATATTAAAGATATCTGGTCTTTTAGAAGACATCCATATACTCTTTGAAAATCCTTTAACAGCACCAGTAGCCTTGTTAGATCTGCAATTATTTATTTTTCTGTGACATGAATCAGAGTAAATTTAGCTCTTCAGTATATTTCCATTCAAACAGAATATGTGTTATAAAGACCTTTTGCATAGTTTGTTCAAGCAGACTCAAAATGATATGTGTAAGGTCATAAGCAGCATCACATCAATCCAAATGGCCTAGTCTTCAAACACATAGAAATCATAACTCCCAATTTGAGCTTGGAATATATTCCCTTTGAGATATACCGATCACAAAGCACCTAAGCTTACTTCTAATGAAATCAGTGAGAAATCTTCTGCACTCACTGCAATCAGAAGTGCTACATTTTCTTTGGGCAATTATTTTTTTTAAAGTTTGAGTTGGCTGTTAGGTCACTTGATTTTAGTGCCTAAAGCAAAAGCTTTTATAAGTGACTGGAGATTAATTTTGCAAGCAAGATCCTTAAGGAAGGATAATTCCAGTATATTAAATTCACCGCTTACCTGAAAGTAAGTACCCTACATTAACTTCCTGAAGGATATATATGTGCATGCCATCAAAGACAAGCTGTCAAAACAAGATCAAGTGCTGCTTAAGTTCACTTAAAAGTCAACTTTCATTCCAAGGTGATGTGCTTCTTCAAGGTGAAGTGTGTGGAATCACATACATCCCTGTTGCAGTTCTGATTTTGCTTGTTAGTAAATGTCATGAATGTTCCTATAATTTGCTAAGGCTAGCTAGACTTCACAGGTTGAAAGTACATCTTAAAAGAAGCCTTGGGGATCATATATTCTTCAAGGGTTAATTAGGTATGGTCAAATAAAAAGCAGACAAACAAACAAGTGTGTACAACATCATTAAGTCTCGTATGAGAATAATATCAGCACTGTAGGTGAAAATAGATCATTATCCTCATAGTGCTCTCATCTTTTAAATCATTATATCAAATGTATTTTCTATATCAAAAGAAAATCTTGAATGTCTAGACAATTGAAAATGTTACTAAGAAAAAAAGTCAAGGAGAGAATCAGACACATTATTAAACATACTCAAAAGATAGATTTTCTTTGTCAATCACACTTTTTTGAAGCAGCATATTCTATGGTATTCTATAGATAATCCCAGTGAAATTAGGGGAACATTTATATTCAATGAATGTAAATTCTTGTTTTCCAGAATCTGTTTTATAATGGGAACAAACTTTTGAAGTGAGAAATGTGTCATTTTTTTATGGAAAAAAAAAGTAGTTTTTAACAAGAAGTTTACTTTTATGTTTAAATTTCAGAACTGAGAACTGAGAAAGATTTTTTGTATTCCTTCATGTAATGGCAGACCTTGTTCCAGAGAGCATTTATTATGGATATAAGTATTTGGCTGGGTAATCAATAATTTTTATTCCCTTGCTCTTCCTTTTCTTACAGATATTTATTACCTGTGATTAGCCGGTGATTACCTGTAGCTAGTTTTGTTAGTAAATTGTGTATCTGCTTCAATGTACACATGTTGCTTGCTTTGCATAGTATGGTTTTCATATAATCGCTGGGAAATATTGGTTCCAACACAGTCAAGATGAGTTTTGCTCTTCACTTCAAGGGGTCCGTTTTTTACCTTTCCTGCTCTTTTTTTCTATGTCAGTTTAGTAACACAGCATTACACCTATTTCTGATGAGATGCATGAGATTTCTTCTTTAAAGATGAAAAGATCTCAGATATTTATTCTCAAACTTCTACAATTAATTTTCAGGTATTCAGTTCAGATTTTTGTGGACTTATGCATGTTTTCACAGATATCTGTTAACTGCAAGGACATTTATGAAGAATGAACTATTTAATTCTTTGTGAATTGAAGCAAATGAGTCATGCATTTGTCACAATTTTGGACAGTGGCTGATTTTCAAACTATGTAAACTGGACTGATGTCCTCCTCCTCCAGGTGTTTCAGCATGGCATCCACTTTGCCTACAGAAATTTAAGCAAATTCTTAATCCTTAGTTAAACAGGGATCAGTTTTTTTACAGTCTCTTTTCTCCCCTCCCCCTACAGATTTCATCATCTTACAGTATTACTATATCCCACACTTCTTTTCGTGTTGAGGGCATTTTAAGGATTTTCTAAACTTGGTGGCCAAAGTGTTGTGTTATGGCTTTTTTTTTTCTTTTTCAGATATTGAAGCCTATCTGTGTTTACCAGTGCTGCCAGAACTGTATTCCTAATTCTTCTAAAAACTATGAAACAACAATGTGAGTATCAACTTACTGAAGCTTTCCTTTCCCTTTAAATGGGATATATCAGGCATTTGCTCAACATCTGACTTGAAACCCAGTGTTATCCATATTAGAGAAAAACAATTATGCAATGGTATGATTATCTTCCCTCTTCAGCACCTCATGTATAATCATGCTAATAAGTCTGACACCAGCTAGTACATTTTCTAAGTGATAATTGGGGATTTAGCCATGCGGTTGCAATGACGTTACTGGAGGTAGCATAGCCAAATCCTA
>WAAD01020528.1:22322-41918 GCA_013389945.1 Fregata magnificens
TTTCACTCCATTCACCACCACTCTCTGGGCTCGGCCAGCCAGCCAGTTTTTTACCCAGCAAAGTGTATGCCCATCCAAGATGTGAGCTGCCAGCTTCTCCAGGAGAATGCCATGGGAGACCGTGTCAAAGGCCTTACTAAAGTCCAGGTAGACAACATCCACAGCCTTGCCCCCATCTACTAGGCGGGTCACCCGGTCATAGAAGGAGATCAGGTTGGTCAGGCAGGACCTGCCTTTCATGAACCCATGCTGGCTGGGCCTCATCCCCAGCTTGTCCCGCACCTGCCCGGTGAGCTCACTCAAGATGAGCCGCTCCATGATCTTCCCGGGCACCGAGGTCAGGCTGACTGGCCTGTAGTTCCCCGGCTCCTCCTTCCGACCCTTATTGTAGATGGGTGTCACATTGGCTAACTTCCAGTCATCTGGGACCTCCCCCGTTGACCAGGATTGCTGATAAATGATGGAAAGCGACTTGGCAAGCTTATCAAATAGCCTCAAAAATCATTCGGCTGCAGAAGCTTGGAAACAGGACCATTGCAGTATGCTACTATTTGCTCTCAGTTCCAGCAATCTTTCTGTTTATCTGAGGCAGCTGCTGACCCATATTACTTTTTGTACTTTTCCAAATGGCTTTTGCATACATCCAAGCTGCCTAGAGAATAAAAATAAGTGGTATCAAGCATTATGCTATTCAGTGTCCTTATCACCAGAAATAATATGAACCAATGGTCAATTACATTTTCCTCTAGTGTAAGTACTAGCTAAAATGACACCAGTCCAGTATGAATGTTCAGTCTGACCACCTATGAAAACAATAACTGTATCATCAGGCAATATACAGACTAAGAAACAGTCTGAACAACAACACCAAAAAAAAAAAAAATCAGAAATAAGCAGGATCAAGTTTAGTGGGAAAATAACGATCACAACTATCATGAAAGGTAACATAATTTTTACTAGTGACTTCCTGATCCTTACTGCATGCTTCCTATACTTCAAGTGGTTTCTCTTTCATTCCATGGAAAAAGTTTTCCACAACCATTCAGGTTGAGTGATATTTGGGGTAATGAGTGATAGCTGATGGTTCATGTATAACACTTAATAATGTTTAATACGATTTATTCCAAGCCTCTCCACTCTGCTTGGTCATACGACAATAAAGAAGGTGCCTTAAACTCTTTGTCATAAAGAGAATCAGTATGCCAGAGAAGAGTCTGAATTCACTTGTGGAAGAATATATTTCAAAATGTAGCTTCCTCAGATCTAATGTTCTATCACACATTTATACTGGATATATTAAAAGAAGTTTTCATGTCCCCATGACATGGTATTTTGAGACACATGTGCTCTTAGGTTTTGCAAACCTAAGGTAGCAGGGATGAAAGACTTTATTCAAACACTAGGTTTTTCTCCTTGGAGGTTTAGGCAGGCTTCTTTCTCCATATGAACCCATCTATCTGCCTGTTACTGCAAAGACTCGTAATGTCACACATTCAGAATGGTTGATGTATAAGCCTAGGATGAATTTCTCTTCAGACTCAGATTGTTACAGGCAGCTATTTGGGATAAAGTAACTTTTGTCTGTACAATCAAATCTTATTCAACTTGTCTTCTGTTGTAGAATTCCTGCAAAAATAGATAAGCAACCTTGCACGACAACAGAATGTAAGTGGAGGTGTCTTTTAGAAAAAAGTGCCCAAATGGAAACCCAGGCCTAGAAGGGTCAGCATTAACCCTTAGTAGAAGAGCTAAATAAGAAAATATCTTAACTGGAAAAGAAAAACAGAATAGTTGAAGTTGGAAGGGATCTCTTGAGATCATCTAGTCCAGCCCCTGTGCTCAAGCAGGGTCAGTGACAGGAGGTTGCCCAGGGCTGTGCCCAGATGCCTTTTGAATATCTCCAAGGATGGAGACAACACAGCATCTCTGGGCAGCCATCTGGTTGCAACAACCACTTCTCCTGGTTTGTATCATCAGCAAACTCCTCCACTGACGGTAAGTCTTCCTTGCTCTAGACTTTACCTCTGGTTTCAGGGGCCTGAAGACCAGTCTTACTGATAAAGACCAAGGAAAAGAAGGCATTGAGTACCTTGTCCTTTTCCATCCCCTTTGCCATCAGATCCCCTGTCCCATTCAACAGCAGACCTATGTTTTTCATAGCCTTTCTTGCTGTTGATATACCTGTAGAAATTTTTCTTGTTGCCTTTCACATCACCAGTATCAACTCCAGATGGGATTTGACTTTCCTAATTCCATCCCTCCACGCTTTGACAGTATCTTTATATTGTTCCCATGTCACTTGTTCCTGCTTCCACTCTTTGTATGCTTCCTTTTCATGTCCGAGTTTAGACAGGAGCTCCCTGTTTAGCTGAGCTTGCAGGATGTGATCCTTGAAAATCATCCAGCTCTTCTGGATCTCCCTTCTTTTCAAGGCTGTATCCTCTAGAGATATTGGAGATGCCATATCATCAAAACTGTATCCCAAGCAGGTCCCTGAACAGGCCAAAGTCTGCTCTCCAAAAGCCCAGAGTTTTGAATCTGTTTTAAGCCCTGCTCCTTCCTCTCGGGATCCTGAACTCCACCATCTCATGGTCACTACAGACAAGGCTGCCCCCAACATTCACATCCCACTCAATCCTTCCTTGTTTGTAAGTATGAGGTCCAGCAGAGCACCATGCCTTGCTGGCTCCTTGATCACCTGTGTTAAGTTGTCCTCAATGCACTCCAGAAACCTCTTGGATTACTTGTGCCCTGCTGTGTTGTCCCTACAGCAGGTATCGGAGTGGTTGAAGGCCCCCATGAGGCTTCTTTCAGCCATCCGAAGAAGGCCCCATCAACATCTTCCTGATAAGGTGGTCAGTAGCAGATACCCACAAGAACATTGCCCATGTCACTCTACCCACTAATCCTGACCTGTAAACTCCCAGCTGACTCATCACCCACCTGTAGGCAGAACTCCAGGCATCTGATCCACTGCTCTCTCACATCAAGGGCAGATCACCCTCCTCACCATACTGCCTGGTCCTTTGTAAAGAACTTGCATCCGTCCATCACAGCACTCCAGTCATTTGAGTTATCCCACCACATCTCCATGGCCCCAGTGAGATCATAGCCCTATTTGTTCCCCACACTGCCGGCCTTTGTGTACAGGAACTGTGTGCCATATCTGAGGAAACACATGGTTGGCTTTAATACTGAGGAAAAAACTGTCTCTGCCTTGACTCCCTCAGGATGCCATAGGGAAGAACATTGCTCAAGTTTTTACAAAAATACACATATTTTGGAGGGAAGATGTAGCCGGACACATAGTGGCACACTTTGTGCTGTTTAATAAAGGCTATTAATAATTAAATTAAAATGAAAATTTCATTTCCAGGAAACCCATCTTCTCTCCTTTTAGGTCTTCTGAACAGCAATTTGTGTCAGTTTCTGTAACAACTAGATGACATAACATTTCATGGAACATGTGCATTGAACTCCATTCTAATCAAATGAATTACAAATAGAATATATCTTAACAGTAAAATTTATAGCCTCCTGACTTCATTTTGCATGCAGATGCTGAGCTGCATTAAGATTAGATTCATTTATAATTCTGTTTTCAATTTACAATTATGGTCAAGATATTTTCTCCCGCCAAAAAGGCCACTTTTCCTTTAAATTATAGCCAATGATGACAGTGTGTTTTGTATTATCTTCTAGTATGACTTCTGAGATTGTATGACTGGAAACTAGTCCAATTAATTTTACTGCAGCCTATATCACGAACTCTATGAGCAATTTCAGTCTCCTAATTTGCACCCAAACCAGGACTTTAACTAACGTAGATAGTTTGCCAATGCAGCTATATAATTTACTTTAAAACCATAACACGTGGCTCAAGTTAATAGACTTAGAATTACATTGCCAACATTTTTCTTGGTCAGCCCTCTCAGTATCCTGTAGTAAGATATCCATTCACAATCAGAATTTATATAAAAGCAAATGGTCCAGATTAATTTCCCATAGAACATTAATAAAGCTAATGGAAATGCACAGGAGGCAACTTGGCCCAACAGCACAAATGCAACTGCAATTCAAATATTACTCTAGCTTATGCTCCAGTATGAGCTAATCTGCAAAGACTTTTTTCTTTTGTAACTGTTACTGAAATCAACAATAAAACTAGACATAACAAATTTTTCTGTGCAGAATCCGAGATGTCTGATATAAGAACACTGGTGTTGCTAGCAATCTAAATAGAGCTGAAAAGCTTTAAAATCTGTAACATGATCTCCTTAAAAAAGGAAAAAAAAATCAAGATTTGTTCATAACAAAGGTTCCTTTACCACTTCTATGGCAGTGTAATGCATTCTATGTCTCCTTAGAGACTTCTACACTATAAGAGGATTTTAAAATACCTGGATCATGTGTTTAAAACCATGTAAGTAACCTAGGAACAACAGTCCTTACACAGAATCACAGAATCCTAGAATGGTTTGGGTTGGAAGGGATCTTCAAAGATTATCTAGTCCAACCACCCTGCCATGGGCAGGGACATCTTCCACTAGATCAGTTTCATGAATGCTAAATTTTAATATAAGTAGTATCAGTCCATCACAAAAAACAAAGTAATTGGAGTTACCTCAATCTACAGTGAAAGATTAAAAGAACCTTGAATTGCTTGCACTTACCATTGCACACTAGAAAATCAATATTATTATGGCTGAGCTGCTGTGCAACAGCAACAGCCTTTTATCCACAATAACTTAATTGTTTTTCTAATCTTTCAAAAACTTAGAAACATTGGAAAACATGTCTGTTTATTCAGCTGACAAACTATGAAAAAGCTTTTTCATACTTTTAGACATTTTGTATTGCTTATTAGGTACTGAGTGGGGTCTCCTACAACTTTACAGTGTTTCAGAAACAACAAAACAATGACTGTCTAATGGTCAGCAAGGAAGGACGATTCAGATTTATTATAAATATACTAGCAATATTGTATTTTAATGGGTCAGTGATTCCTTTTAAGATATGAATATAGAGTGTTCACAGTGGTTGTACAACTAGTTTTACTGTATCCTTTCCTACTAAGAAATATTTTAAAACAGATAGTTTCAAAAGTTTCTGAGTATTCACGAGATGAAATTAACTTGTAGAGTGAAGTATTCATCATCTGTGGGTTTTTGATTGGAGTTTCTAGTTGCCAGTGCATAGAGTATCAACTCCCCATGAGATCCAGGTATAAAGTTTTAAATCATTCTTAAATCTAGACACACAATTCCTCCTCAATTCTGATTTCTTTTTCTATCAAGTTTGTATTGCAAATTTATACTATTTCTTGAAGGTGCCCCTGGACATCCTGATCCACTTATACCTAACTAAGACAGACCAGCTATAAAAATATGAGGGAACTCTGGAGGAATTTATTAGAAGCCAATAAATGAATGAAAAAGCCAGCGATGGTCCCAGTTATGGGATCAATGCTAACATATATTTGATGATTTTTAAGCCACTTAAACAATGAAGTGCATGTTTTAAAGAGTGTTTTCCAGAATCTGTTGTGAGATGGCATAACTATTATAAATTTAGAGCCATTTTAGCTGACTAAGAACAGCTAAAAACCTTATTTTGCTCATTTAGGAATAAATGGCAAGAGTCCTATTAGTAAGATGAGGCTCCAAGCTGGAAAACAAAAGACAACCCAACCCTTTCCTCCATTTGCAAAATATTTTACATGTAGATAACAAAGGTATATGTAACATTCAGAAAACTGCTCTACAAATTCAGAAACACCATAACACCATAGTTTGTGATTCAAATTTTGTTCTTTGCTTTGAATTCCTTGTTGTCCTTCAACATATGGGGCATCCCTCTTTCTCTCTCTCTCCATTCCTTCCCCTCCTTAAAGTATATATGCAGTATAAATAAAATATATAAATATAATAATATAATACATGCATTGCATACATATATTAAAAAAATCAGGCTCAGTGAAGACAAATAATGTAATCATTAACCTTACTTGCAAGCACTTGGAGAAAGCTGTTGCCTAAAAAGTCCACAATCAACCCATTGATAATATTTTGTCCTCCCAAATAATAAGATGTCACAGATCAGTTAGTACCAATGGACAAGAATTTTGTATAAAACAGATTGCGTCATCCATTTCTTACTCCTTAAATCACATTATTTCCTTAGGGAGTAATGCCTTTCATCACATACACAATGGACTTTGTGCATAATGTGGGTTAATTTCCTTAGTGTTTTGTTCCAACTTGTGGGGATAATTAAACAGTGAATCAAATGACTTTGGGATATGATGGTTGCCCTTCAGTTTAAGTCTTCAAAACCAAAGTTGTTGTCTTTTTAAAGGATATGCCTTAACACAATGTGTCAAGTAATGAATTTCAGTGAAATGTCATAGTCTTGGATATGCAGAAAGGAATCAGGCTAGATCAGTAAAGCTTTCTGAAACAATGACAGGCATCAATTACAGCTTTAAAATTTCTTGAAGACTAGCACACACAGAATAAATACAGACCATTTATTATGGCCTGGCAGGCTACACACCAGCACACAGACTGCATTTTCAGAATCATCAATAAAGGTAAATTTAGCCCTCTGCATCACGAAATCTGTCTATGCCAATGGCAACAGACAGATCAAGGTAAATGCCCTGCCTATCTGCCAAATTAAATTGTATACATCTGTGCAAAAAATTTTTAGCTATATTTGCAGTGTGTGTCAGCACAGTTCCTTTGGAATTAGCTATTTAATGCTCAACACCTGGTCTTTCTTGTAAATTTGTATTGGTTAAAGTTTTTTCCCCTAATTTGCATAAAAACATAAAGATTAAACTATATATAATTAATGATTTTTCCTCTGGGCATGCATTTTTTCTTAAAAAATACATATTTGACTGTCTTTTTATCTTTCCTCTTATTTAAATCTCTTGATTGTTCTTTTTATTATCAAGATACTTTTTCTGATATTAATGAAGATATAATTAGCTTTGGATCCTCTACAGTGATTTTGCTTCACACATAAAAATGAAACAAGACAGGAAAGGGAGTAAGATATGCTATGAAAGCAAAGAAAAAGAAAGGCAGCCCACAATAAAGGTGAAACAATAGCTCCCCTCAAGCTAGTATTTGACAATGACAGAACATGAGTCACCATTATTTAAATCATATTAATAATTAATAGGCTTATATATTACAGAATGCTCTCCCGCCATTTTTCCCTCAGCATCACTCTTTGGATTCTGAAGAGTTTCTACTTTTTTCAACTGACATAAAATATGACAGACTAAGGCCAGTGTTATTTTACCTAGAATCTGCTTGCTGTTTTGTTATATTTGTGTTTCAAAAGATAATATCGCTTTTTGTGGATGTAATACTTTACAGATTAGAAAAAAATTAAAGAAGGAACTTTCTATGCAGCTTATATCATGATCTACTGTAGCTGAGAACCACATCTCTTCCTGACAGTAATGGAAGTTGCAAGTTTTATTAGACACCAAACAGTCTGGTAAATTTATCTTGGTTGCTAGGTTATTGTGAATATATGCGTGTTAAAAACAAACAAAAGAAAAGCCAGCAGCATTTGATGCCCCACTGGGGTAAATCAGTACAACTTCAGCATTTGAAATTCTAATCTGAGGCTTTTTCTAGCCTTTAACATTAAATATATGTTAAGAAGAATACATCTTCAAAACAATTTTTCATGGACAGCAATGCTGCTCATCAACTGCTTGCAGTGCTCCTTATGGCAAAAGATATTGCCGAGCTATTGTATCACACAAGCAGTTGTGGAGTATAGGAAACAACACCTACTACAGGCTATATTTAAGAGTGAGTCTGTGAAAGCAGCAGTCAGAGTATAACAGCTGCAAAAGAATCAGGATACCTTGTGGAACTGCCATATTCAAAGGAGGTGGGGAGTTAATAGAGGAATATCAGTATTTTGCAAACTGTAGCTACTTCAGGAGAAAGAAGTTGTGAGCAAGCAATACAGAGACGAAAAGCCTAGCCACCTGCAGCAGGTGAGTACGTTATTGGTACAAGTGCCTGCTTTGGTGAAAGAGTGAAAGAAATAAGCATAGAAATAGGAGATCATTGTCAAATTAATAATTAATTTTTAAAGCATTTTTGTGGAAACAAGAAATGGTGCTATTTACCAAATAGCATCTCTTTTCATTTTTTTCTCTAGAGAATTTTTTATTAAAATCATGACAGAAGTTTTCCCATCTGCTTTTAACATGTGTGTGGAATACTAGCATCACATGTTCCCAGCATTCGTCACTGTCATATGAAGAGGCACACAAACACTTTCCATCGCAATTGCTAGCGGAGGCATACCCTTTACATAAATAAAAGTCACCTAATCTAAAAGCAGTATCATCAAGGAAAATCTCTGCATAACCATTTCAAAGTATAGTCAGTCCTAAGTTGTTAACGGTGCAAGATAGATTAAGCTGAAGGATCTTGATCCACAGCCAGCATCTAGTTAATGTCAGGAATTATCACTACCCTGTAGTTTTCATTTATCCACGAACTGCAACTATGACATCTCTCCTGAGATGTGAAGACAAGTAGTCACCTTTGTCTGGCAGAAAAATACTGAAATCATCATTGGTGGAATCAAGGTAAAGACGAAGTTTCACAAAGTAATTTTACTGTCTTTGACCAGAGTACTTGGTCAAAGCTCAGGGCACCGTGTATTGATTTTGTTAGGAGGAAGGTGGTGATGGAGTCAGATGTCTTTGATGTAATCTATTTACTTACAAAGAATGAGCAAGCTTCTGAAATGCTGCAGAAAGCAAACAACAGTTTCCTTGATCATTCCTCCCGAAATCTTTCAAGCTGGCACCCAGGACAAATTTTCTTTCTTAGATTTTAGACAAACATTTATCAGGTGGAAAAGGATAAACAACTCAAGATCCTTTCTTCCTCTAATTTCTGTGATTTTTATGACTCTCAGAGCCATTCTTCTGTGTTCCAGTACATAACTAACTGTGTCTCCTATTTCCTGTCTTAGGCACTTGTTTTTCCAGGCATACATTTCTACATTCAAAGCTTCATATGAATGAATGAATAGGAAGTCACTAGCCCATGAATGTCCAGTGGAACGCATAAGGTGGAAGCCGGTATTATTTCATCTAAATAATTTCTCGTAACTAGTGTAAATGAAGGATGGTGGTTTCTGAAAGACTATGTTGAACTCCTAACATCTGTTACTAGTGCTAGCACACAGAAAATGTCTATGTTTAAATGCTAAGGGAATACATGCATAAATCGATATCAGTTTTCAGTTCTGATGTTGAATCAAAAAGTTAGAGCATTGTAATTAGATTGGGAGCAGAGATGGCAGTCACCTCCATTTGTTATTATCTAGCATCCAGTAAGCACTCATTCTTACTGCTGTTAAGTGTAGGTGAATGCCAGCAGACGCTCTAAGATTGAAATTTTTGATTTGTGCACGGCAAGATGATATGACTATGGAACCAGGGTTATGTATCTCTGTATTCTTGGCACTACCTCAATGGCGAACAGTGTTTCACACAGAAGATTAGCCTTTGCTAGGCAGTGAAGCTGCAAAATTAAATCAGACAATCCAAAAGCTGACATACTGGCAGTGCATTTGGGTAGCAGAAGACAAGTAAAGAGAAGGCAGGTTGGATGAAATTTAGATTTTTATTTTAATCTCTATTGCTACATATCAGTAATCTTACACATTTTGAGCCCATTTTACTTTACTGATCTGAATAAAGAAGTTTGTACAGAGCTGCTTGAGAACCATAGGTGTTTAACATCCATTCCTTGCAGCACAGTGTGTTTGAACAAACCATGAAAATACATGAATCATATTAAATCCAGACTGGAATATGCCGCATTGTAAGCCCACTGCATATGTTGCAGCCTACAGATGTGACATAAACTTAGAAGAAAATGAAGACAGCTAGTATTAAGGAAAAATGGAAAAAGACAGGATCTCTAGAAATTCTGTATCCTTATAAACTCCTACTTCTTTTGTGATCACCAAGAAATATGCAACACTTTTTCAAATGTATAAACACACTATGTTATTTGGAAGGACAGAATATCTGGAACAGCAATTTATTTTCAGGAGTGGGATCACAAGTGATTTGCAAGTACACCACTTATTTATGAGGCAGAATTTCAACAAAAGTTTTTTTAAAAAAGGTTATACTATAGGAGCTTCTTTGTCAATCATACTAATTCAGCTACTGCACAGTATTTTCTTTTTACATTAACAATGTACTAAGATACAAAGAAACACAAATGATAGATTCAGTCAAATGGCACTGTAAGAAAATATATTATTTTGTGCTGCCTTCAGGAAAAAATACACACTGTGCCACAATGAAATACAACAAATGTTTTTTAAAAAAATCCAGATATAAATAAATCAACAGACAAAGCAAATTTTAGACTTTGTCCTATGGTTCCAGAAAGGCTTGCACCATTTAACGCAAGCATGGCAGTAACTACAGTAAAAGTCTTGAATTTAATTCTACCTCTTAAATAAGAGCAAGCATCAGCCGATGTGGGGACAAGAACGCTATAATAAGCTGGAAAGCTGATTCTTGAAAAATAAAGATTTTAGAGTGCATTTTTTCAGCCTCCTGGCATTATGGTGTAAGAAATCAAATGGGTTGGGGGGCCTGTATATTATAACAAACAGAAAGCCAGTAGCGGCTGATAGATACACTGTGTTATGTGTAACAGAACAGTTAATTCTCTGGCTGCAGGAAGGCTGCCAGGCAGCCGGGTTTGCTGGCCGGCGCACCCGTTCGCGGTGCTGCAGCGCCGCCTATAGCCCCCACACAGTTTGAGAGGACTCTTCTGCCCGGGTTTTCTTCCGGGAAAAGGAGGGGAGGGTTATGCTATTTTTTCAGGGTTTTTTTTTCACCCTCGAGCAGAGTCTAAAGCCTTTTGAAAAGGATAAAGTTAAACTGCTCAGATAATTTTAATTGCTGTTTTTATTATTTAAAAAAAGGGAGCTGGATTTCTTAAATGTATGCTTTTGAGCCATGAACTTGTCTGCCTGATCTTCATCTGCATGGATTTTCGTGATAGCTGATTAGCTCCTGTGGCTGGTCCAATTATAAGCTTTAGAAAGTCATCCAAAGCAGCAAATTAATGCTTTATGGGGCACTGAGGAAAAGAAAAACTTTTAATCTTTTGGAAGTTGTGAATGAACAAACTGCTGCCAATTTTGCAGGCAGGATGTTAACAAAAATATTTTTTAATATCCCAACCCTTTTTCAGAGCCTACCAAATCTGTAAATACATTAAATATATACCAGATGCTTAGAGCGAGAATAAAATTGTTTGATTGCTGTCCCTGGCATAACTGTCAGGAAACATTCTCTTAGAAATTTCAAATGTTAAACTGTCACGCGCTGTTTATTCTGTATGTGTAAACCATCCTGTTTCTGCAACAAAATGATTTGCTCTAGTTCTTATTTTAAATCTGAAATGGCACTGCAGCCACTTCACTTTAAATCTAAGATACCACTTTCGAAAATTCAAAGGAATATTTTATGTCTTGAAAAGTACTGTCCTGAGACTTAAAAATCTTTATGTTAAACATAAGATAAAAGATACAAAGTCTTTTTTTTTTCTCCACCTGGGATTTTGGATGTATACTTCCTTGTTTTTTCACTTCATCTCCTTTCTGCCCACTGTGTCCCTGTATTAGGCTAACAGGCTCAAACCAACATTGGTGGGTTCTGCCTAAAATGAAATGTTTCACTGATGCTTCCATAAATTTCATTGATTTATATGAACCATATTGTTATGAACAATATATTATTAACAATATTATTGCCAGCTATATTATTATTACTGCATTAAATGAGAAGTGAAGTGTGACCAAAGCAGCATCCTGGCTGGATGGGACCCCAGGAGGTCTCTAGTCCAATCTCCTGCTCACAGCATGGCCAGCTCTGAGGTCAGACCAGATTGCTCAGGGCAATCTCAAAAGCTGCCAAGGACAGAGAGAGCACAACCTCTCCGGGCAGCCTGTTCCACAGCTTGGCTGTCCTCATGGAGGACAAGGTTTTTCTTTCTTCTGACCTGAATATCTCTTGCTTCAATTTTTGCCTCTTGCCTTTCAGCCTTCCACTCTGCACTGCTGTGAAAAGCCTCCCTCTGCCTACTTGATGACCACCTGTAGATGCTGAAGGGCTGCTGTTACAGGTCCCCCTGAAACTCTCTTCCAGGCTGAATAAGCCCGGCTCCCTCAGCCACTGCTGGTAGGACAACTCCTCCACCCCTGACCAGCTTGGGGACCTTCTGCTGGACTCATTTCTGTGAACATTAACCCTGTACTGGAGGCCCCAAGATGGGATGCAGTATTTCCAAAATCCCTAACAGTTCACGTGACTGCTGCCTCCTCAACTGATATCTTCACTCCCATATTCTTTTGTATTTGTTCTTTCTTTAAAGAAGAAGCCTCTTGTTTTATGAAATCAGAATGTTATAACATTCACACTGCAATTTTCTTACACCGGATTTTTGCATCAAAAATTCATGTCATATAATGATATATCACAACATAAACTCAGACAATATTCTGTGCTTCCTGAAGGTACTCCCAAGAAGATTTTACTTGCCTTGCTAAAGAATGATTATAGTTCTACTTCAAAAATCAGCATCTTTTCTTTAAAGTTCACTTTTTGGAAACTTCTTGGACTTCTGCACTTGGCATGAATTTGGATGTGGGCCATCCAATTCAAAATTAACTCCAGCTCTTAAAAGAATGCTGTCTCACAAAATCCAGGGAATTCCATAAGATACTGCTGTGTTTAATTCCAAGTAGCTACAAAAAGCACCTAAAGATGGGAATATAACAGATATTTTATCTAGTCTTCTCTGATATTAAAAGCATCCTCTACTTGCACTGAAATGAGGTAAAGTCAACACCACAGCACATCATAACATCAGACTGTTGCTTTCCAAACAGCTGTCTGTCATGCCTAAAATTTTGCCAGGGAGCAGCAGGAGCGGGGCTGCTCCACAAAGGAGGACAAGCTGGCAGCCAGTTCAGGCAGGGGCAGTGCTCCTCCCGACCAGGGCACAGCCCCAGGGTGTGGAGTGTGAGCAGGGTGGGCAGAGCAGGGTACCGGCAGCAAGGTCTGCTGACAGTCCCAGACTGTCCTAGGCAAAATAGAGTCAGGTCCATGGTCCTTCCAGGGACTCCACTCCAGGACCAGCAAGAGACAGGACTACAACAGAGGTCTGAGGACAGGACAGGGGCAGAGGCAGGGCTGGAGACTGAGCAAGGCACAGGAATGCCTGTGGCAGAGCTCAGGCAGGAATTGGGTGCCCAGGGGTGTGGATGGGTATCCCAGGTGGGACTGGTCAAGTTAAAAGCTCTTAGTGGACTCAGGGCCCCAACAGTGTTTTCATAACTACACAAGTTAATTGCTATTTTATTTTTGAGTTGAGAAAAATTAGATAGAAAAGGTGATCAAGGGGAATATGATGCAGTCAAAGGCAAAAAGGTATAATATGTTATGACTTGCATCTTTTTTCACGAGTAATACAAAGATTCTTTTTGTATATAGGAATAAAAGTGAATTAAAACATTTAAAAACATATTGAAAAAGTACAAACATTTTTATTAGGGCAACTTTGATGTGTTAGGTCAGGAATCTGGAAAACTTAAATAAAAACTTCTCTTTCTCTAGGCTGCTGGAAAAATTCCCAGTGTTCATTAAAGATTGATGTTTCAAATAAGTTCTTCAACTACCTCCAGAGTCATACTCAGGGATGTATCAAAAACCACATACCTGTCAAGTCACTGAGATATTGAGAGTGATGCAAGCTCTGGGACTCCTTTACATAGACCTGTGGCCATTGTCATCATCACTGATCAGCCTGACAG
This sequence comes from Fregata magnificens, assembly GCA_013389945.1. Taxonomy (NCBI): domain Eukaryota; kingdom Metazoa; phylum Chordata; class Aves; order Suliformes; family Fregatidae; genus Fregata; species Fregata magnificens. The sequence goes on from WAAD01020528.1 coordinate 36,225, forward strand.
CTATCAGTTTCTGCCACAAAGAACTAGGATTCACCAGTATAATTCCTTCTTTACTGCCCATTTTTCATCGCTGCATCTTCCTGTTGAGTTAACCATTTTCATACAGAGCCCTCTACCCTCCCAAAGGATATGTACTTCTTCCTAATAGTACAAAACAAGGTCGGGGTTTTGACAGGACTGTAAATATCTTAGTCATAAAGTCAAATCCTATTCTTCCAGCTAATGCGTTCAGAGATACAGGGATGTCTGCAGTAAGTGCACACAGAGAGCGGTGGCTGGGGAGAGGTGCGTTCTTACTGCCGGGCCCATCTTTGTACAACTAGCTGCAAAGGGTTGTTGATAAAGCTGGTTCATACAGTGCCAGTGCCTTCCCTTTGTTTACCTGCTGGCTACAGCCAAAACATAGGTTTCTCCTGCCAGTGCTCAACCAGGCTCTGATCTAACTCACACTGTTGTATTTCAGTGACCTCATATCCTTGTAAATGGTATTATGATTGAAACCACTCCATAAAAATGACGCATTTCTTTTTGTACTCTCCACCTTTTATTCCCTAGTTAGCCATTTGGTTATTTTTAGAGTATTTAGCTGGTTACCAATTTTCTGGTCATCCATTTGAAAACTTGCAAATATGTTTGCCTTGTTGCAGTGATGTATGCACCCTTTGTGTTTAAGTCTGAGTCCTCACTCTGGAATAGACAGATTCCTGACAACATCATTCCCTCTGCTGTGTCCTGGGGTATTTTTCTTCTGCTGTCTACTTTCTTTTTATCTCATGCTATGCTGTTTTGCACAGATTTTCTGTCAAGAAAGAAGGAAAAGGTAAGATTCTGTATTTTATCCAGCTCTGCTCTTTATCTCTCCTGGCAACTCTTCTTTTGTAGCAACTCCCTCATTCGAAATCTACTTGCTATCCAAGTGTGGGAACAAAAGCAACCAGTACAGAACTGGGAGGTAAGCAGTTCTGCCTATGAGCTCTTCAGGGTTAGTGTGCTCTTGTAAACATCCCAGCAGGTGTGTATCTTCAGGTCCAGACATAAATATTCTAAAAACTTGACTCCAAATACCATGGCGGTGAAAAAGGGAAGTTAGTCAAATTGTTCTGTGAACTCGTATCCTTGTACACCTGTGGCTGACTGTAGGAAAAGGAGGTAAGTACTCCTGAGATAACAACCTAGCAACTAAGCTGTGCCTTTCTGGGAATATTTCCAGGGAATCTATTATGATGTCCTGTCTCTTCACCTTTTCCACCAGTTGATCTGCTACCATAGCATTACTTCACCCACAGAAGGTCTGTAATCAGACCTGGAAGAGGCTACTACCAAACTTGAAAAACTCCATAACATTTAATGAGGATTTTTTCCATAGTCGTTGTCCCTAAAATGTCAAAATTTATGCACAGTTAAATCATACTGATTTGACATACCATCCACGCAGAACAAGGAATAAATGAAACATTTCAGATTCAGTTATGTGGTGACTATCAAAATATACTGAATTTTAAGAGTTGACCACTATGCCTAGTTACTCAGCTTTCAAAAACTGAGTTAATGTTAATGTTACCAGAAAAATGATTGCATTTGTTGAATTTTATGGCCTAAGGCTCAAAATCTCTACCAGCTCCTATTATAGTTTATTCTAAATGTAGCCAATACATATTATATTTTTGTCCAGAATTTTCTACATAATGACCTTGGCTGCTTGTAGAAATAGACTTTCAATGAGATGCAGCATCATAGTTATGAATTTTCTGGGTAAAATATATTTAATAAATATGCAAATAGGTCTATCTTCTCCACTGGAAAATGATATTTTAAAATAACAACGATTGGTTTTAAGATTCTGTTTTCTAAAAAAAAAAAAAAGTGTGCTTGTATTATGTACATATGCACATACACAAAATAAAGATGAGGTATGAAATTTTCATATTAATTAAACAAATTTCTGCGTCACTGGCATGATATATTTTCCTTCAGAAGTTCACACATATAGATCTTCACAAAGATGTATGTATTCACCAGGAAAGGCATATATGTGTGCACATATAGATATAAAAATGTATGTACATATACACAAAATTTGCAGTGTAGCCTAGTTAACTTTTTAAGGAAAAAGGGATTAAAATGTTGCCCATCATATCGTACTTTAAGACATTCAATGTATCTCAGTGCATTTATTTTCAGTTCAGACCTTAGTTAAGAATCTAAAAGAGGACAGGAGGTTCAAACAAAGGGCAAGACATTACCTCTATCATTGCACTGAATGTGTCAAATGTGGAGGCTCTGGCTCTCCATACGTCAGTGACAGTCTCCCTCAAGCCCTCCCCATATCCTCTTTAAATACAGTTATATTTCTGATTATGTCATCAGTATATCATGAAGCAGAAGAAATGTCCATGTTTAGGAACAGGGCTGAGAGCTGGGGATCAGGAGTCAGTCCTTGCTTTGCCAAATAACCTTAGGTGAGTCATTCTGTGTCTTCCAAATAATGGAATTAAGAATACTGTTCTGCTCACAAGAAGTATATTTTCAGGTGGTATATATTAAGTATTCATAGCTATTCAGTTATAAGAGTAATTTATGCAACTTACAAAAAGACATTTCCTTATGACTCACTACTCTGATATAGTTAAAGCCATGGGTCAGTAGGTATGCATAGAAACACACACAGAAGAAAAGTGGGTTGCATATTTTATATTATGGAAAATCCAAGACATGCTTATTAGAAAAGAAGTTGACCAATGTAAATGAAAAATGAAGTAATAGAGGAAATCACAAAGTCAAGTCATCAGCCTATCCATGATTGTACAATGTACACCAACAATTCACATTTCAGGGGAAAATATATTGTTACATTTTTCAATCACTGATAGAATTATACTCTGAGGAATCACTCATTTTTCTTGAAAGATTACTAACTTACTTCAAAATACATCTTAAATGTTTTTAGCTTTTAGTTTCTTAGAGAGCTACTTTCCAGTTGAGTATGCCAAGCTGAAAATTAGCCCCTGAAAAAATCTTATCTTCTGAAGTTGAGTGTGCAAGAAAATAAGAGTTGTGAATGAGAAGTGCACAAGAGCAACATACTTACAAGTGCTGGAGAAACATGAGGAAAAGATATTATGGCCTAGTGCATCCTTCCTGTACATCTAAAGCATACTAAATATGCTGCTGTTTTTCTTGGGTAGACAGCTGTCATTCACTAGCATCACTACTCTGTCTTATTACATGCTTCAGAATACCTCATTATTTTATTTTAAATGAGACATCTGTAGATTGTTCCAAGGTTTGTTCAATATTATAGAGTTTTCAAAAGCAATGTTAGGAAAAAAACCCTTTGAAATCAAGATTTTTTGTTGAAATTCTGCACAGTGTATTATGAAAAATAGAGCAAAAATTAAGAAGGGGGCACCAGTAATTTTTGTTTGAACTGTGTTTTGGTTATACAATAATCAGTTCCAGAGAATGATCAGCTACCTGAACATCATCACAAGAACTATTTGACAATACATTTTAAGCATTCTTGTTTTCTTTTATGAAAATAAGTCCAAAGATATAACTATTTAGGGGCAAGACCAACACATGCAGAAGCAAAGGGAAAGGTTAGGTATCTGGTAGGTGGTGGAGGAGAGGAAGAGTCTCTTACCATGATCTGAAGAACAGAAAGAGACTTACTTAAATATCAAACCCTTTATGTACTGACAGTCCTAAGAAGCCATGTGGTCTTCTGTTTCTGAAGGATTTTCCAGGAAAACGCTTTGGTTGGCTGGTTAGCAGCTTAATACCAGTTTATGTTGTCTGAAAACCCTATTTTATGTCCTTACTTTTGTTTTTGATTCATGGGCAAATTAAAGTCAACACCTTCCAAGGCAATGTCAGTAAATATTATAGTCTTATTTATCTGTCAGGTTGATATTTCAATATTAAGCTCACTTTGCTGTAATCATTTAAGCAAAATGCCTTTTATAACTTTCCATCACTCAAAGACTATAATGTTAAGATTTTGTATGAGAGAAGAGACACCATCCATTTTATTAGTCTTCCATTTGACAAGAGTTATTCTATTGCATTCAGTTGGACCAAATAACCAAAAGATGGCTCTCAGCTGTTATACAGCTTTTGTCCCTTTGTCTGTCTAGCACTGGAAAAGAGATAAATCCCTCACCTTCCATTTCAGAAAAACTACCATCTTACTCATCTCATCAAACTGTTTTTAGGACTATTGATCTATAGTATATATACTACATATACTATTGATCAATAGTATATATAGTATATTGATCTAGCTGCATTCCTACTAACAACTTTACTTTTTTTCTATAGCCTGAAGGTAGAACCCAACATTTCAGATCACCCTGAGCTATTGCTAACTGATAAACAGTTGTGTAATGGGGTGAATATGTACGTCAAGACCACTGCCAGCTGACCCAGAAGAGATCTAATAATTGCTCTTGCCTTTCATGCCAAAGGAATTCCGGAAACTTTCAGTGATATATCATTGTGCATCATGGAAAGTTTGTATGACTATATGCAACTCAGGTAGTGAAAAAGATGTATTTAAATTGATGTTCTGTTAAAATTATAATCCTCTTAAAACTTTAACTTGAATAAGTAAAATATATATTTTTTGCAACATTATGCCAGTATAACTCACTGACTAAAGTAAATGTGTGTGTGAGAGAGAGAGATGTCCCATTGCCCATTTAACCCACAGGGAACTGATTCAGTTGCAGGAAAGTGTAATCTGACTTTGTCAGTTTTAAGCAGAAATAGTTTTCTGAATGTATGGAATGGTGACAGATATGCTGATGTAATAGTGTAACTGATAACAAAGCAAGAAGTGAGTACAAGGTTGATAAAGTATTAAATGCTTTTTATTATCTGCTTCTGATATTCTCCTGTAGTCTGAGCTTAAAGCCTATGGTGTACGGGAATATCAGCAGTAAGCAATACAGTGGCTGGAAGGAATATATAAATGTCATTCTTTAACACCTTATTCCATGCTCTATAGCTTTTGGGTGCTCCATATCTTTTGCTGCTATTACCAATATTTTCTGTTCCATCTCACACTTCTCTCTTGCTGCATCTCAGCTTCAGAGGTCTTTTCTCCTATTCTGTGACCACACATATCTGACAAACAGCTACCCACAATAAAAATAAATAGCATATCAATTCAAAGAGTCTTCCTCATCATATGCCTTGATTTGGGAGGTCACCAGCAGGTCCATCCTGTACACTTCCCTCTGTTCTCCCTAAGTGAACATCAGCATTACACACTGGGACACAAGGAAGTCTGTAACATCAGTGAAATAAACTGCTTTAGGAGGNATCTTTCCTAGAGTGGCTGATGTGATGCATCATTGTTATGGCATGTTTAAAGCAAGCTCTTCTAGCAGCTTTTCCTGATTTTACAAGCTTGTGTGGGCAAGTTTCCCACTGAAGCAACTATAACATCTAATGAAGTTCCTTATGCTATATACTGTACCTATGAAAAGCTGTGCTACCTGTCATAGCCTAAGAAAGATGTAAAATTTGTGATTTTAATTCCTATCCATTTTGAAATTCAAGAGGACGACTTCAAGTTTTTATTTCTTTCTTGATTTGTTATTTTTTCCTAATGAATTGTATCACCCTGAGCATGAATATGAGCTAGGAAAAGTGCTTTCAAAGCAAAATTAGTAAAGCTAATCAATCTAC
>WAAD01020530.1:17062-45327 GCA_013389945.1 Fregata magnificens
ATTCACACTGTATTTCACCACCGACTCCATTTTCTCCATTGATTAAAGACATATATACATATCTTCACTGCAGAAGTCTAAAGCTGAGATTACTTTTTTGCATACAGTTTGCAACCAAACCTACGTTTCTAGCAAGTCTGAGTTTTCTGCATTCAGTTATACAAATGGTAGCAAAACCTCTGTCATTGTTAGTAATATTCACAAGTACTTGATAAATATTTCTGGTTTATTTTCAGTGCTATGTTAACAGAGCACTCACAAAGGTGGAGGTATGGCTCTACATGCATTTTCTTTGGCAGAAAACTCAGGTTGAAAAGTTCTTGAGCTGTTACACTTTTTTATCCTAACTTCTCAGTTTACTACTCCTTCAGTTATGCCAACACAACTGTTCACAGGGCCATTCTGTAAACCAGATTGCTGGTTTGCCTTCAGAAAGCAAAATGTTCTGGGTTTTTTTTTCTAAATCTGTGTCACATCACTTTTCAGAACAGTCTTACAATGCAGCTGCTGGAGCAGTGAACTAGAAGCACAAGCATCTGGGCAAGACATTTCTTGCCCTGCCTTTCCAGTAAAATAAAATATATGCAATTGCACACAGAGTTCAAAGGGTTTATGAGTAGGAAGCCACATCTTGCTGGGAAAGAGCAAGCAGGGTAGGGGGGCAGAAAAGGCTGTTAGCAACTTTCAAAGCCTGACTTTCATATCAATCAGTAACATTTTTAGTATCATTTTGTAGTCAATGATAGTCAGCTAACCAGTAATTTTCTGCTACCTGTAGACATGTAAATAAAGTGCCTACAAACTCCTTTAAAGAAAAAAAAAAATTGAATGAACTTTTGTCAGTTTTCTAAGTGCCAGGTGTGAACTTACTCAGAGGCTTTGCAGAGAAGTGAACAAATGTCAGATGGATCTGAGTGAGGACCCTCCTGACACTGCTGACCCAAAAGCATTTGGCACATTTTAAGATCAAGATTAGAAGGCTCAAGATTTACCATAGGTTTTCCCATTCAAAATAATAAGATAAAGGATTGAATGTCACTGTTCTGGCCCAAACTGTACATGCAATGAATATACTTTGATTGAAGTTGACCATACTGTCACCTGAATGCATGCACACTCAGGTAGTCATCTAAATCATCTATCTATGCACATAGGTATTCTGACTGTCAGCATCCTACAGTGTTATAATTGTCTTCCATTAATTTGCTGAGTCTTGTTTATAAATTTATTATAAGTCTTAAAGAAAGAGTCTGCCTGTCTCTTTGTACACCATTCTGAATACTGATTATCTAGTACTATAATATTGTAATTACTATACCAGGGCAGCACCACCATACTCATAACCCATGTTTACTAAGAACATCTAACCTGAGAGCAAAAGCAAACTGTCTGAGCAATTGAACAATCACAGTTAAAGCAACAGAAAAGGACCAGTAAATAAAATTGTCATGCTTATACTCAAAATAATCAAACAAGTGAAATTATGCAAAATACTTATGAATTCTAGTCTTTGTCTGAGGTTTACATGAGATGGGTGAACTGTAATACTGTCTAAACACGCAAAGCAGTTTATTTGTCTTTGTTGTTCTCGTTCTTGTTTCACATACTGCATATAAAAACAGAATGAGTTAGGACTTCAATACTTTTCCAACTCTGTAAATACAACTGGGCATTCTCCAGCACCGCTGGCTACAGAATGGCACAAAAGAGCAAAAAAGGAAAGTATGAAAATACCCCCCGCACCACCACACCAGGAGTATTTATGAGCCTGGGAATACCAGAATTTGCTAATCAGCTAAACCTATAAAACAAAATAAAAACGCTTAGTGCACTTGCAGTTTGATTGTTTGTCTTAATGTTTTCAGGGTGGTGGTTTGATGCCTGCGGCCCCTCCAATCTCAATGGGATGTTCTACACAGCTGGGCAAAACCACGGAAAGCTCAACGGCATCAAGTGGCATTATTTCAAAGGCCCCAGCTACTCCTTGCGCTCCACCACCATGATGATTCGGCCCTTAGACTTTTAAAGGAATTCAGCAGTGGATCCCAGAACAAACCAGGACGACAGTGCCCTCAGCAGCACCGCTATCACAGTCTGAAGGTAAAAGGTGAAGGGCTTCTTGAAAGCAACATGTAGGGATGATGCAAAATCTCTTCATTATCACTCCATAACCTGCAAAAACTCTCCAACAGTCACCCCACATTTTGATGACTGGAGGAGGCTTGGTTTAGAAGAAGGTGGCTGCAATGATTTTCCAGAGAAGAACAACTGGATCTGGTTATTCTGCCCCAATCTGGTGCTTGTCAGTGGATGCCCTTTCTTTTTTTTTTTTTCTTTTCATAAGAGGTGCAAAAACGTACTAGAGTATTCGGCAACAGCATCAGAATTCGAAGAACTGAAATGTATCAAGCATGGTCTATTGAGTAGAATGTTATTCAGCAGTGAAATGCCAACATTATACCCATGAAAAAGGATTATGGAGACACCTTTATTAACTCATCTTAAAGCTCTCAAGGTGACCACTCCAAATATTGTTTTTCTTCAATGAACCGAATTTGAATGGTGGATGGATTTATGTTAATCCCAGAGTCAAATAATTTGTGCGAATATTATTTTTCATTAAATCCTTTAAGGACATGTTTCTCATAAATAAACTGAGTCAAACGTATGAAGAATGATAAGGGTAATAAGCATAAATTCTTCAGTTGCTCTGTAGAGATAAATCAGATAATTGGCATAATCCCTGAGCTAGGATTTATAGCGTGATAAGAAAAGTAGCTGTGTTTTGAGGTTTTTCCCTTCTTTCATTGAAAGCAGTCTGAACGTCATGTAGAAAAATTAATGGAAGGTTTAAAGAATGTGAAATTTTATCCTAAAGAAAATATGGGATTTTGCATGGAATATTTCCATCAAAAGTACACAGGAAGGCAAACTGTTAGGGTATATGAAAATTACATAAATGCATAGCTTAAGGCAATGGATTCATTTTACAGTATCCCTGCATGTGCGCAATTTATCATTAATTATTTTACTTTTTAATTACATTTTTGTGAATATCAGAAGCATGACAGTTCTACACAGTGCTTAGGCTACAACTATAAAAAATACTCCTCAGAACTGTATAGAAAATAAAGACTTGTGAACTTGTAAATAGCGTGTTTATATTTCCTGTAATGGTCATTTATTTTGTACAGGCAGCCCCGACCCTATTCAAAGGGTGCCAAGCCTCAAAAGGATATAAATATTAAAAGAACTTTAGAAGACTGCTTACAGATTGCTAACAAGTAATTTTGTTATATTAAAATGTTGCAGAAGTGTGGGGCAAGTTGCACAATTCAACTATTGGAAAAGATAAAGTTCCTGTAATAACGAGCAACGAAGTAGCTGAGTGGCCCATGAGGTTGTAGAGACAACTCTTCCCATATACAGCCCCTTGTGATTTAGTCATATGAATAAAGTCCATTTGGAAAAGTAGCTTGCAGTCATTCTACTTCTGCTATATATAAAAGGAAAAAGTTTACCCTGATCCCACTGAAATCAAAAGTAACATTCTCATCGATTAAATTGGGACCAACATGACACGCAAAATCTGAATGTGGTTTTTTGCTTGTCTGTTTGTTGCTTTGTTTCATTCATTAAACTGTTCCTGAGATCAGGCACAACAAAGATCTGAGTCTTCTTTAAAGGGTGATGATAACAAAGTAACTGCTTTTCTTTTTTTGCTTTTTTTTCCTCTTTTTCTCTTTTTTCCTTTAGCAGTGTATTTCTATGGAATAGAAAAAACCTGCTTGGATTTTTTTAAACACCTCTTCTTAAAGATCACAAGGCCCCACAGGGTTCTCTGGTTTTGTTACAATTTGATGTTTCTTTGGTTTTAAGTGGGAAGAACTTTGTTTTTGTGTATTTGTATATATTTATATATATATTTGAAATAACCTTGCCTAAGGGTTAATTTGGTATTTTCTGTTGAATAAGTTACCAAACCTCTCCTTACTCAGCAGTTTCTTCAGAGAGCTGTTTTGTCTCAGTTTCCAGCAGTTTTTTTAAATGGTCTTCATTTATGTGCAAAATATGTGGTCTGTCTTCCTCCATATTCTCAAGATATTTTTGCAGGTCTCCAAGTTAGGAATGCCATTTTTGCAGATCCTATTGCAAAGGGCAAAACACATTTAAAATCAAAAGCATGATATTTACTGTTTATTTATCTGGGTTTGAAAAAATGTGGATTTGGTTTCCTATCCTTTATAATAAAACATTTTTAAAAATTGTAGAGTCTGTGATTTGCTTTACTTTGAGTATACCTTTCTGTGACAGACTGACAACACTTTACAAGCCACCATTTCGCCTTGTAAGAAATATTAATAAATTTAGACAAAGCCTAGGAAGGGTGTCTAATTAGAGTTTGTCCAGAAATTAATATTTCTAACCTTTCAAATCCATATTTCAGTAGTTTTTATTCAATTTCCTTGATTAAAATCATGGGATTATGTTTCTCATTTTAAGTTCAAATCATACAACTCTCTATCAATCTTCAAAATAAAATGTTTCTTGAATTCCACAAGCAAAGATACAAATTGAAGTGTGATGCTTGTTTTTCTTGCCTTATGACGTGTTCTTCTATCATCCATTCGATCATGTTGCATGGCAGTGACAAATCTCCATTGATCTCTTAGCCAGAAATGCCTCTCGCTCCATTTGTATGCCTTTTAACACTACAGGGATCAGTTTTAACATCTCTTTGTAGTCAATTTATCCTCATTTTCTCAGGAATTTTTGCTTAATTGGACCTGTTCATTGTGTTTGTTCAGACCAACCTAGCTTTTTAAATCAACACTAAAGCTGTGAGGAACTCTATACATAAAAGCACATTTTGCTCCTTAAGTTGAACATGTATGTACTGCATGAATTGAAGAGTTACTAAAAATGGCCTTCTGGATTTGATTTATATTAAAATGTCACTTGCCTTGAAAGATACTAAAAAAATAGTCAATGGTCAACAGTAATAGTAACTTTACCCTTCACAGATAAATTTCTTCCTGTTTCATAAAACAGGAATACACAAAATATTCACAAATCAATAGATGTGTTTTCCATAGCATATAGATCCTTAATTTTTAATATCTTCTAAGGCTGGAGATGTAATTTAAAGGCACACTTTTCTAAGTGCCCTAGCATCCAGTACTGGCCTATTAAGTAGGCAAGTCATCTACATTTATAATCATCTGTACAACAGGTTCCCAAGACACAGTTCCTTAAAAAGCCCTTCCAGCTATAATAACAACTTTCTTCTCTGCAGACCTGCAGCTCAAACCACAGCTCTGACCATGCCTCAAATAACCTCATTTGGGATTGGCACAGCACTGACTTCTCCTTTGGGAAGAACAAAACTGAAACAGCAATCACAACAAGAGCTTAACTCTCTAGGTTGGATCAAGCGTAATTTACAGCCAGACTGTGCTGCAGTTGTGCCAGAAGGCATTCCTACCTACCCGCTTTTACATGAGCTGGACAGCTTGAGGAGAGAGGCAGTAACCCCTGAATAGAGCTGATGCTGCTGGCGTTGCCTGATTCTGACCTGCGGTGCTCACACACACACACACACACACACACACACAAATCCATACATTTGAAGAAAGCTTGACACAGCCTATCAAAATGATGTCTCTTAAATTTTATCTGGAGGAATTGTAATCTCAGTACAAAAAAAAATCCCGAAAGCACCAAAAATGAAGTAAATGAAAAGTGCAAATGCCAGCAGGAAGGGAGGATTAAGGGATAGCATGTGGAAGGTAGGGGAGCAAGAGCAGGAAAGAGAGAAGACAGGGATATGGGACTGTAATGAAGAGGTGGAAAAGACAGACAGATAGGGAAGAATTGAAGGGAAGGGATTACTTCTGAGATGTAGCAGCTCCGTATTTCCTGTGCCACATCTGTCACACAGTGTAGGAACTCCCTTCTCCTCCAGGAGTGTCCGAACCCCTCTCTCCCTGCCTCCTGCTCATATGAGCAGGAGTCTATGGGTCTCATTTGCTTTGGTATGCTTTGAGGGGTTGGTTTGTCTGGGTGCTTTTTTAATTTTTGCGCAGGGAGCAATTTAGTATGGATCTTTGAGAAGACATGCTGCTTATGGTTCTGTCAAGATAGTGCTGTAGCAAGTCTTTTAAAAACAGAAAGGTTCCTTTAGAAAATGGTATATTCTGTTGTGTGAATTTTAAGGACTGATAATGAAATAAAACCTACGCCTATTCAAAATCTTGTGAAATTAGAGACTTTATTCTTCCACTAGCTAAAATTTCTGTTGGGAACAGACCTTATTCTCCATATAAATGGCCTGCACAGTTTTCTGAACCATTGAGTTCAATTAAAGAATGGATATATACTGTAAATATGACCCCAAAAAACCGCTGATATATTAAAGTACAGGAAGACCCAGACACCAGTCCTGTGTTTCAGGAGAGAGAATCTTGAGCCCCAAAGCACCATCATAAATTTTATTTCTCTTGTTATGTTTCTCACCTTTCTCTCACTTTAATAGTGTCCCCATGCCTCCTTTTAAACTGCTGGCAGTGCTTGCCTCCTACCACCTGGAAGAAGTCACAGGAAGGCAAGCACCACTTTTAACAGGAGAGCAAAGACCTGCAGATGCTTGTGTTCACAACCACAACATCACCTACGGGGAGAGCAAAGTCAGTCCCTGCCAAACCATGGGGAAGGAACCTTTCTTCACAGTCATTTGCTCTGCAAGGCTGTGGAGGGAAAAATAGGTACATATGCGCACAGCGGACCTTCTTTCTACTTAAACAAAAAATGGATGCTTTGCCAAGTCATCACTCTAGGACCCCTAATACTACCCCAGAAGAGTAACTCATAGGCATCTGCTTCAGCCCAGCAGGAAAAGGAGGGGAAAATACTCTAAAACAAGGAAAAGTAAAATTGGAGAACCTTGATACACTGAGAGAAATAAGAAAGAGTAGGGGAAGAGTGAGAAAATGGCTGTTATAGGATAATACCGCTAAGAATGCAAAGGGGTAAGATTAGGAAGCTGAGGGCAAGGCCAGCAAAAGAAAGAAGTCAGTCTGACAAAAAGAATATGGAGAAATGACGAAGATGAAAGCACAGGTAAAGGAGGAAAATGAAGAAGAATTAGGCAGAGGAATCTGCTAATATGCTTATTAGAGGAGAATTAGTATCCCATTAATATTCCAAAGCCTAAAAGTAACAGTATCACCATTTTACTTTCTGCTTTTATTTAATATTTACAATGCAATGGAGATACATTGACATCTGGTAAAATCTAAAGCAATACTTAAAAAGCAGTCCCTTCTTAGAAGAATTTTTGGTAACACGCTGCCTGAGAAACAGCTCATGCTTTTAGCATGAGACAAGAATCCACCAGTAGATAAATCAGCTTTGGATAATATTTATTCTTCCACTAAAAGATGTGGATCTCGAGCCTTTTGCAGCCCTCTTATGCTTATACTTAGAATCATTGTCTGCTCTAAAGGAAACTGCAAATCTCAGACCTGATCTCATTCAACTGCATTGTCGAACCACTCGTTTGTTTTCTTTTGAGTAATGGAGCAGAACTCCTGGATATATGTTTTGCTCTCTTCTTCTTTTGAAGCAAACCTTTCTTTTTTCTTTTTTCTTTCTTTTTTTTTCTTTTAAAAGCTTCTGCTTTGGAGTTCATCTTTAATCCACCAGAGATGATTATTTAATCCCTCTTTGATATCTTCATTTAGTGCTGTTTGTTCTGCAAAACCCCCAGGCAAAATTTTCCTCCTAGACTCATGCTGTGGTTCTTGTCTCAAATCTTCTGCTCTGCCTTCATGCAGAGCAAGTATTGCACTGCCAGGCACTAATACTGTCCTTTTTGAGGGGTTTCGTTCAGTCCTTCCAGGGAATACGGAACTCCTTCTTCACTGTGAGGGTGGTGAGGCACTGGAACAGGTTGCCTAGAGAAGTTGTGGATGCTCCATCCCTGGAAGTGTTCAAGGCCAGATTGGATGGGTTTTTGAGCAACCTAGTCTAGTGGAAGGTGTCCCTGACCACGGCAGGGGGGTTGGAACTAGATGATTTTTAAGGTCCCTTCCAACCCAAACCATTCTACGATTCTGTGATTCCTTGGAGCAACCTCAGTGCAAGTCCTGGGTCCCGCAAATCCTGGCCCACCCCTGCGCACTGACCAGCAGCTGCCCAAATCTTTCTGGCTGAAAGCCACATCAGACCTATTTGTACCCTCGTCCAGTCAATGCAGGAGTGATCAGTCCCCCTGCTTCCCTCCTACCCATTTCTCCTGGAATAGCATCCTGTCCCAAGAGTGGAGAGGAGCACGGCCCAGGAGCCACCGTCACAGCAGTTTCTCACAAGGTGATGTCTCTGCACACCTCCAGGCTATGCACACAGTGAAGCAGCCCCTGTGGAGCGAAGGTGCTGGCTTTAGACTGCCTGGTCACAAGCCAAAGATGATACAACTATGTGCCACTATTTTTTAAGAAGTACGGCCTCATTAGCCAAAGGCTATTCCACTAATTTATTCTGTTTATTAGATTAGGAAATTAATGCTAGTTTTACCACAGGAGGAGACAGGCAGTTCCCTAAACATGCAGATGGAGATGTGTCTAGTGTCACTCACAGAGGACTGATACACTCACTCGCCTTTAGCATGTTACGAAAGCTTTGGTGTTTGTTTAGAGTTTTCAAGGTTTTGGGAAAAAACAAAAATAAATACATTGGACTTTGTGTTGCGAGAGGAATTTTGAGTACCCAACAGCGTAAAATGAAGAGATGAAAAATTTACCTCTGTGACTGTGACTGTGGTTTATTAACAGAGGTTTAGGCAGGAGCCAGCAGCTCTGTCACTACTTCTTTTGCATTGTGTGACTTGTGCAAATTCACATGACACCCGCATCTCTTGAATCTGCTTTCCAGCCACTGTGAGCTGCCCCACAGCCCAAAGACCAGATCAGAAAAACTGCCTCAGTTTGATATAATCTAAAATAGACTAAATGATACTGCTGCCAGCCAATGGATAGTGAAGGAAGTCGAAGGAAATTTATAAGGTGACTTCAATGTTTTCAGGTTAACATTTTACACAAGTAGGTACTCAGAGAAAAAAAAAAGGAAAAATGCTTCTATTTTCAGTACAATTAAGTATAATATAAATATGTAAAACATGTAGTTTAAATAGCCCCTGGATGTGGGGAGAAAATGATAGAGAACCCATCCTATGGAAAAGCAAGATACCCTGCCACCTCAGCTCGCTGGGAGATGCAGAGGAGCCTTTATTTCTGAAGTTTCTGCTGTCTGCTGCCACCTATGGTTCGAAAAGAAGCTTTTCCAAAGATCAATTCATAGCCAGAAATCAACTAAACATGCAGTGAAAGATCTAAAAAAAGGAAATGAAAGGAACTAATAAAACTGGCATGGATGGTCAAAGTTGAGTCTATATTTAGGTACGTGCTTTCAGTTTTAAAAGTACTGAACTCCCACTGGTTCCAGTTTATCCCAAATGGATTAAAAATACATTGGTTTTATAGCAGTGTAGACCTTCCCTAAGAAAAATAATGATATTCACAGAGTAAAAAGTTGTTCAAAAAAACATAGGCAATGGAGAAAGGGGAATCACACAAAACCATTCTAAAAAGTCATGTTGCATTTACTAGAATTTGACTAGACCAGAGGTATGTATATGGAGCACACACACATCATGAAGCCTAAGAAAGAAGCAAAGAAAAGAAAGCTATGTTTTGAGACGGGAACTAAAGTATATTTTTTAAAAAAACACATTAAAATAATCTTCAAGAGAAACGCTCAGTAGTTGTAAATGTAAGAATTCAGTTTGTTCTTTCAACCTAAATTTAACCAACTTATGCATAATGCATTATCCTGAAAGTCTTTAATTACTCTCTCACACACTGGTTTTATCGCATAGTCCAAGAATCACATTGTAATAGGGTTTTTGACTCATGGGGAATAATTCTTCAGGAAATGAAAATATATACTTATAATTTTATATTTTTAACTCCCCAAATAATCAGCTCGTTTTGGTGCCCTTATTTACTCTGGAATCATATTTAGTAATAGAAAAAATCCTCTGTCTTTTCAAGAGTTCAGGAATTCCTTTTTTCTCTTAAGTACACCTGAATGATATTTGCCATAAGATGGTTCAAATTAATATCTTCAGAGCAGCCCAAACTGCTAATCCTGTTGCCATACATAAGCTATCTCGTTTCTCTGACCTTTCACTTTCTAGTGTTCGAACCAGAGTGGCACTGAGGTTATGATTCACAGGTCACAAGGCCACAGATAACCTTAGATATTAGTAGGACTCCATGTCATTTTCTTACAGAAACCAGAAGTGAATCAATATTTAGAAAGCTGGAGAAATCCAGTTGGTTGTGCCCTTTTGTCCACTTCGAGTTTCAAAAGCCGTGAACTTAGCAGCTCTGAACAAACAAAAATGAATGCAGATGGAACAAAACAAGAAGCAATTTGGTTACCTTCGGGCCGCGATGGACAAACACCGTTTTGCTCATGGCTGTCCAGGAGGTGCTGAGGCTCCACATCCAGCTTTACATGATGACCGTGGTACAGCAGGTGTTACACATGCAGTGAAGATTTCAATTTCAGCACCTTGGCTGTAAAGAAATGAGTATGTAACATCAGAAAAAGCAGTGTTTTGAATGGAGTTTTAATGGCTGAAAAGCCATTTCCAATGGCAGCTGTGCCCTGGGACCTCAGTTCAGTTCTCATGTGCTCTGCATGCGACCGGGGAGCTTTAGGCCCCATTGTGGAAATGGGACTAATGTCCTTCCTCCCGCTCTTCATCTTCTTCAGGTCAGATGAAGCTCTCGCCATGAATGAGCTCAGGCACCACATCCCACACTGACTCAAACAACCCTTCTCAGGATCACTAATATATATCTAAAGGGGCCCAAATCAGCATCATTATTTCACATGCTTGTGTCTAGTTAGACATTTCCACTTATGACTTAGACACTGAAATGTTTTGAGGACGTGGTTCTACATGTCGGTTTGGTGCCTTATAAAAAACCTTAGTGCCACTCTGTTGTGGAGAGCCCAGCTTTGCACCTAATGCCACAGATTGCTTAAATGGGATATTTTCCAGTTGTCTGCCCTTTTAAGAGCACATCCAGGAACCAGCACTTTCAGAGCATGTCACACCTAGTGAATAAGAGAAAATAAATGTCCTAATGCACAGCAATCCTACTCCTACTAAGGGCAAAGGAAGCTAGATAACAAAGTCAATGTAAAGCCTTTTTAAGTACTAACATTTGTGATTGCATGGACAGTCAAGCTGCTTCAATAGGGACTGAATTATCCACCTGGCCATACCCTTTCTGCAGGTTTTAACACTGTGTCTCTTGATGTCTTTAGCTCCTAGAACTTTGGAGCAGGTTCAATGTCTATCAAAATGGATCCTGAATCTGTGGCCTTTAATCTGGAACATAATGTAAATTAAAACAAAACAACAAAATGAAACATTCTCCTTTCTCCACAAAAATGAAGTCAGGAAAGGCTAGTTGACATTATTTCTTTCTGTATTCTCTTTGTCAGAAACAATGTTCAATGAGGCTTTTACACAAAATAGCAAGGCAGGGAAAACAAGGATTTTGGAGTCCACCAGGTTCCTGCATCATCAACAGGAACATGGAGGAACTCCGTTTATGCATGTACCTGCCTGACTCTCCTGCTGGCATCTGCAAATCACCATATTAAACTGTTATCCAGGAAGGAACATGAACAGCAACGTACTAAGTATGTCAAAACACTGAATGGATTATCAAACAGATCTAATTTGTAAGAGAAATCTTTAGTGCTCAGTGAGTGAATTATGGGATTAGTGTCGTGGAAGGGATAAACTTGGTATTCCACCAGGAAATATCAGGTTACTGTATGCAACCCAAAGTATTTATCTCCACTTAGTGCTCTGCACATTGTTATCAGAAACAATTGCACAATAAACAGCACTAATACTTAGCCAGCAGGGCCCTGCCAAAATGCAATGCCCTCTTCGGTACTGTGAAACGAGCTTCACTGACAAGGGTGAGATTTCACCTTCCTCCTTCCGTAAAGGCCACATCCCTGAGGGAGTTTTTTCAGCCCTTGCCATCTTTCCTTGTTTCCATTGATCAGCTTTAAACTGAAGGTTCCTTAGGTTGTCTTTCTTTTTTTCCCTTTTTTCCTCCTAGGAAGTACATGTGGAAATGTTTTTAAAATGTTAATATGGGCATGATCCTAAAACGGCTCCATGCACACTGAAACTTTCAACAGCCCTGTTGAAACAATTCTGAAAGTTTTTGACTGTTCCTTCATATGACACCTGTGAAGAGGAAACAGAAATTTAGCTAGAGAGAGACATGCAAGATGGGCTTTAATTTTAGGAAACTACAGGTGCACTACAGCCCCTTGGGACAAAGAGAAGTAGATGCCACTTGAAGACTTGTCAAGGAGCAACCTGTCCCGCATGGGCTCCATGCCCATATGTCATGGAACTGAAAGAAAACAGCATAAAGCCTCTTCTTTCCCTTCTTTCCCCTTCAGTTTGCTGTGAGTAGCTGGGGAATAGGAACATCCTATATGCACTGCCAAGAGAGTATAGGTTGACAAGGGAGACTGATGCGCTTCTGCTGGGGAAAAAGAAAAAAGAAAAAAGAAGAGTTTTCTCTCTAAAAGTCTTGTAACTGTTTGTCAGTGTCTTGGAAAGACTGGTAGGCACTCCAGCATCCAGGGGCATCAGGGTGGCTTGGAGAGGGCTGGGGAGGGCACTGTCCCCTGTGGAGTCTGGTCAGCATTCACGTTTAGCTTCAAGAGAAGTCTTCTGCTGTGGGCCAGGGTTTGCTTTGTTTGCTGGGACCGAATTCTTGCTGTACTTTCACGATCAGTCCCCTTGTGGGGTGATGTCCTCCTCCCCAGCAATGTCGCTGGTGATTAGGGGTGTAAGAGCTGTATCTGCAGGATAGTCAGTGCTGGGGCTATTCTCAGCCAGAACCCTACTTATTCCAGCTCAGCTGCAGCGCACGACCTACCCAAAAAACTGATGGGCAATTTCTTAAAAACAGTATAAATCCAAAGACTTTCTCATATTTCATAGTCTGTGAACTTTGGATCCCCACACATAATTTTCCAGTGGAAATCTGCTGCTGAGTTGTGCTCCTCTAACTTCTTTGTTTTATTTTGTATATCCAGGTGAGACATAACCACTGTAAAATGAAACCACGTCATTGTTTGCCAGTGTTTAGTGCAAAGCACAGAGGAAAAGAACAGCAAGTTGATGAAATATCAGGAGATTTCAACTGAGGTTTTCTTAGTAACTTGAATAAACAGAGTTGAGGAAGAGGGAAAAAAATTTAGTAGTTAAAATGGAGTAAGAGCATATCTGAGAGCGTGGGTCTGTCAGATCATCCCAGGGCCTTCATCACAGGGAGGTCCTACCTATCAAAAACTGCGGCAAAAGATGGAGCAATCTCCACAGAGATGAGGTTAAAATAGCAGCATGGCATTGGTGATACTCAGACAAGGAAAAGATAAAAAAAACAAAGAAAACAACAAGCAACATGTTTTCTGTCTTTCTGATTTGATCTCTCACTTTATATGAAGTGTGAAAAAATGAAGGTAGGGTGGGGCGTGATCAGACTTTAAAGTCCTGGGGGGTTTTTTGTGGTCCACCGATCACTACAACCCAGACAGTCACTTCATTTGCTGGTGACTAGGTTGCCCAATTTGTGTTCGCTGGCCCTTGTGCTCCCCCAAAGCTCTTTCACAAACACACGGACTTGAAAGGAGAAGCAGTAATTCAGGAAGTCTCCTAACACAGCAGGGTTACATTTGTAATATGGAAGGGTTAAGATCGAAAACCAAAGTAGTTTAATTCTATTTTCAGAAATCAGTACCTAACTCAGGATTGTCTTTAATGACAGACACCGAGGTGTCAAAGGACTGTGTCATGTTTCAGACCTTTCCATAGTTTAAATTCCTGTTTTTAATCAAAGGTTAACTGAATCATTGCTGGTCGTGAAGAGTTACTTCAATCCAGCATTGTTGTGGGTGGCCTACAATAAGTAATACCATACTTGGCAGCGGTCTCCTACATGCAAACATATTTCCCATGCATGTCTCTGTGTACAGAAAATATATGTGACAGTATATACAAACTATGTCTCAGGAGATGGTGCAAAATAATTCTAACTTCAGTTATTTCTTAACTGCTTCATCCCTTAGCTGAATAACCTCATTTTTTGTTGTGACTCTTCAAAAATTATTTCCTTTCAAATAGGATAAAATGAAACAATAGCAATTAGCTTTCTTTAATTCCTGAGTATCAGAACTCATATCAGCAGAATTCTCTTTCAATGTGTCAAGCTGCATTTTCTTATTTGCCTATTTTCTTCTGGGCAGTTTATTACTTAGAGAAAAAAAGGGAATCAAACTGTTGTGAATTGATTGTTTATTGGTTTGGCAATACTGAGCAGATATACATGAAGTAGGACATGAAATAGAAATGGATTCATATCCCACAGTTGAAACTTATATGTTATTTTTTTCACTTCTAGTAATTTGTCTGTATTGCAAATAATTTCGGTGAAAAGAAGAGCATGGCTGCAGAATCCACGGGTATTTTTTAGGTTAAAATGTAGCTTTGCACCAAGTTTTGAAGAATATTCCTTCCTATCCTTTATTCCTTGTTATGGTAGCTATATTGTTGTTTAGTTTGGTTGATGTTACCACCTGGAGTGTTAATAGCCTACACTGATTAGCTTTAGTCAAACTGTTTCTTTTGAGGCAATTTATATCTTTATACTTCACAGGCCTTGGCCAAATATATATAATATTTCTGAGATACCATGAAGTATATTACTGTATAAAGGACTGATGTATCTGACATTTATTCTAGATGTGGTTTGTAAAGTTTTCAAGTCTAAAAAAGGTTAATGATGTGATTAACCAAGGCGCTTTAAAAAATTGGAACCGAAAATTCTTTCCACTACAACCAAACATCAAAAACATGCTGGTCTATTTCTACAAAACAAGGATTTTTCACAGAAGAATTGCTATTAAACAGAAATATTCAGGACAGGGGGATTTCTTTTAGAAATATTTGTGGTTTCACTGAAAACCTTGAAATGAAGTGTTTGAGTTTCCAACGAAAGGTCCACATATTGTGGTATTATGGTGGAAGAATTCTGCTCTTTTATTGACTCCTCCCTTTCCACCCCCAAATTCCACTAAAGAAATCAACAGTTAAATATAAATAAGAAACAATAATTATTAGGTTTCTGAAAAAAATTGTAGGAAAATTTGCATTTCCTGTCCCTTCCCTGTATATTTTAGGTAATGTAAGGGCATGATTAAGTGTCTGAAAGTGTATTCCTATTTTAGGGCCTCTCTAATACAGACATAACAACTGATCCAACTCTACTAGAATCATAATTGCATAAAGGTAGAAGTGATAAGCTGAGCAGAGGAAGTATTCCTTATTGTGATGAAGTGTCTTGTACAGAATTTCATGGTAAGATGGAATATTTTTTGTTGTATATCTTTTTCAGTAACACCCAAAAGAAAAACACTATTTTCTTGAAGCTCCTTCACAAATAAAGCATGACTTGAAAGCAATCAAAATTTATGCAAGCCATAAAGGTGCAGTCAACTTCCTACTCTGCATCCTGAAGCTCTTAAGATGACATGGAAAACTATGAAAAGTAGCAGGAATCCTCTTCCACTTCCAGGTAGTGCAAGAATGCTGTATACTCCCTTTTGCTTTTGCCTCTGGCCTGATTTCAAACACACATTCAATCAAGTAGCTCACATGGAACTGAAATTTGTCATGAATAGGGAAAGTACAAATCTTGCCATAGCCTCCTGAAAGTCTGCCCCTTCATTCAGTGAAAAAATGGAGATCCATTTCACAAAACACAGTTCTGGTGTTCTGTATTGTCTAGACAATGCACTGAATTTCTCACCACTTTTGGTCAAACATAAGGCCAGCTCTTGAATGGGGTAATAATAAAGCAGTATGAAATCTGGTGGACACAGAAAGTGATGTAAATGGACTGCACGCTAAGCCAGCCTCTCCTGATGCTGGATACGTGAGGGCGTTAAAAGAAGCGGGAACCTGCATCTGCTCTGTGTTTATAGACAGACATAAAATGATTATTGTAAGAATTGTAGATAATATGATCCAATGTGGATACAAATCTCTGGAGTATCCAAGGAATTCATTTGAGTTTTGAGAAGACTTTGATCTGTTGACATCACCATTTTCTGTTCTAAATAACAATTAAGCCATTAGAGCAGTACGACTGAAGCCAAGTTTTCTGCAGATTTCCACCCCAAAACAATACATGTCAGATTGTAACATGGGATAATTCATACAACGGAAGAAATCATCCAAATTCTGGTCATCAAAAAAACCCTAATGTAAAATCTAATCCAAAAATGACATCTGCAGTTTTAAGCAAAGTGGTGTTACATGAGTGATTAGATATCATGTTTGACCATAAAGAATTCATGGCCTCCCTTTGTTCCAAAAGCTAAGCTGTGAATTTATATTACTTATTTGTCCAATATTTTAGACTGCAGTGGAAGTAATGAAATGTGTCAATAATTTGTTACTTTACACTCCTTGCCTCAGAAATCTGGTTTCAATTCCATCTGGACTAACATCTACTTCTAACAAGCTTAACTGTTTCAATATATCCAAGGCCAAAAAAACTAGTCTAGTGCTAAATCGAAAATCTGGGGAACGTTTCAGTGACTCAATCAAAAATAAGAATCATTAGCAGTCACAATTTCAACTCTAAAAACTTAGCAAAATAGCTATTGAATGTAGGAGTGTACCCCTAGATTTTGTGGCTTCTTCAGGGAGAGTGAGCCTCAGTGAGATTTCACAATGACAAAGATTAAGCCTGATGCGGAGTAGGAAAATTTCCACAGCAGCTGCAGCACTCATCTGAAACCTTCACCAAAGCCTTAGGGATAATGCTGCTCCCATTCACCACTACTGGCACACACTGAACCCAGTCTGTGCCATTAAGAAGAGAGCAGAAATGCTCCTTGCCTCTCACAGTCACTTATTTTCCCTGGTAAGACTAGTAGCCATTTGACAAAGAGATGTGTGGGAGACACTTAATTCAAAGAAGCCTAAAAAATCTGGGAGACGGAGATAGAATTAATTTTGCTGAAGATCTCTTGATAGCAGTTAGAGAAGAAGAAAAAATCTTCTTAAATCTTCACTTCTCTTGCATGTTATAACACAAATTTTATTTTTTTTTATATAGAGGCAAGGGAGTTTTCATGGTCTCTTGTCCCATTTTCTTTAAGTGAGAACAGCAACCTTAATTTTCAGTAAATGCTTCATTGTGAGATTTTAAAATATTGAAGAGGCAACCACTATTTGTAGATTGCCTTTCTGTATTTATTTTCATTTCAAAACTGAAATTATTTAGGATGTACAGGTTAAAATCTTCCCATTAGATGTATTTGTCACTCTTAGAGTAAGAATCTCTAGTACTTTCTTGAAGTTTATAAGAACTATAAAGTTCTTGAACTTTATAAAATAACTTGGGATATATTTATTTTGAGACTCCAGCTATTACTTTGACTTATTGTAATCCCATGTCACTCATAAAATAATTTACTCTTAATCTGATTTGATCGTTAAAGCCCTTTCCTTAAGGTCTGTTGGAAAGTTTTCATTTGACAGTTGTTCATTTTGCTAACTCTTCTGTCTAATCCATGCAATCTGGGAATTTTGCGGAGATAATGAAATTGCAACAGTCATCCAAGTTGCAAAGTTTACAGTTCCTGAAGAAGTTCTTCTTGGAGCCGTAACTTCAGTATTCTCTGAAGTTGGCTCCTCTCTGTGTGCTCATCTAATATTCCATTTTTCCAAGAAAAGTTACCTGAATATGTTTTACCACTGGCAGCCAAAAAGAAATCAGTTGATCCCAGTAGGTTAGCTGTGGTTTAGTGCACTAAAAGAAAAACAAAACCATTAATCTCAAAGTGATTCTAGCCTTAAACATACTTACACAAGAGCATTGCAAAGCATTGCTGAACTTGTACTAAACATTGCTTGTGTTCACAAACTAAGCAAACCAAATTAAAGTTCTATTTACTGTAGTGAACTACACCATCCCTCTGCTGCTCTGCTGGCTCTTCCAGGTGGCAGAATACAGTTTAGAGAAACGCTAAAATAGTTTAAAAGCCTTTTTGCCTCATGTTTCTCCTGCAATTCTCTTGGCCTTAATAGTGCAGCAACAGGAGTGTTCACAAATGTTTTTATTTTTTTTTCCATTGTGTCCAGTCCTACAATATCCCAGAAATCCTAAATGCAAAGTCTGATAATGGCTTAAAAATCTTAAGCCAAAAGAGTTTAAGAAACACCTTTAATTTCATTAACCAGTTTCGCTCATTCTTGAAGCAAAGAACATACATCCACATCAGTTTAAAGTTCTAGGATGTTTATATGATCAAAATATCTGAATAACCACAATGCAAATTCTGTGGTTTTTGTTTGCTACTCTAGCAAATCACCCCACACCTCTGCAGTAAGAATATCTGCCAGGAATTCCAACCAGCTCAAGCATGATCTCCACTTCCTGAGAACATGTGGTTGTTCTCAGGCTGTCGATTTTTCCAAGGGTATCTTTATTTGATCTCGTGAAACACTTTTGTCCCATATGAGGCTAAATGCATTGATATATAATTTCTAAGTAAATCCCTAGACCACTTTTTAAATAATGGGGTTATGCTAACCATGGCCCAGTCCTTGGAGATCTTGCTTGTACTAAGCAAAATCATAAAAATATCTGCTTAAGCTTCTCGAATTTCTAGCCCCTCTTTCCTTATCAGCTTTGGACAAATATTGTTTGGCTTGATGCCTTGTCAACAATATCATCCCTTGACTCCTTAATAATCTTTCCTGGGGTGGTTAGTGCATTCTTTAATTTTTTGTTTGTTTTCCATAATAGCTGTATTGCTATTTGGCTTTCTCAGACTTTGCAGTTAGAGCAGCATTTACAGCACAATCATTCTACACCTTTGCTATTCCCTCAGGTTTGCTTTTATACTTCAGACTGTCCACACCACCAAAGCCAGCCATGTAAGTGTAGTTTGTAAGAGAAATTTGATAAATGGATAATTCTCAAAGAAAATAGATTCCAGCAGTGGGTTCATGTAAACTACACCAGTTAAAAGTGACATACGTTACACTGAAACAAATTTTGGTTTGATAAAAAAAAGACATTTTTTGGCTTGACGGCTATTGCTATAGGGATTGAGTTTGTGATTGGAATTATCTGTACAAGCCTAACAATTTATTTTCCCACTAAATCACTTACTGAGGGTGTCACTGTCACTAAATGCATTTCAGGACCAATCAAGTTCTATACTTTCCCTCCCTTTTACAACTGGCTGGTTTTGGAACCTGCCCGTTTTCAGAGAATCTGATACTTTATGTCTGATATTGCTCCAGTCTGCAGAAGTGCCTCTTTCTTTTTACTATGACTCTCCACTGATGAGGTGATCCTCAGTGAGGACAGAAATAAATGTGTTTAGAGAAGATCAAAAAGCCATCCATGGATTATTATTGTATAGCTTTCACACAATGGAAGAACCTAAATACCAACTAGAGCAGGAAACCGTTCCCACCCTGTTCTCTTCTGCACATACAAACATATAGACAAGGCAGTATGTGTCCTAATAATTTACAACCTGCCAACAGAGAACAGATGGATGAGACAAACATATTGAGTTATAAATATGTCATCTGTTCCCAAGAAATCTCAAACCTCTAATTGGAGTCAAAAGGCTGAATTTATACTGAGTTTATAATCAGTGAAGGGATGAGAGAGAAGTTCCCTAACCACTGTTTTTTAACCAAAATTGAGAGAACAATTTTGGCTAATAGGCTATCATGTTGACACTAGTACTCTTATGCGCGAATCTGGGGACTGATTCAACTGTATTTGGAAAACTTAGGGAATAATATATAAAGAAAATGTAAATGGATTAGTCCTTCAGTGTCTCAAAATCATACTGAACTCTCCTGTGCGGTACTTTGAATCTCTCTAGCAGGAAAAACTGCTTAACTGTTGTTTTTGCAAATGTATCTCAACTAATGCTTCTCAAAGGTATTTGCTGAGGTGTGTAGGTAATCAGACATTAAAAAGGTCAAACCTGACAGGTTGGCAGCTGTTTTATTTCAAGTAGATGCATCTCTCACATATTGCCCCAGACGCTGCACAGCACTTGTTTCATGCAGTCCCGCTGGAGCTGAAACAGCCTCCAGGCCTCTGAAGATCATGCCAGCAAGGGACAGAGACCTACAGCATCTCCTGGAAAAAAGACACTAAGAGCTGGAAGTCCACAACAATTTAAATCCCACATGAATTTCCACTGAAGTGATGGCAGCTGTTCTATTCAGCGCACTGAGCTCAGAATCACAGACCTCCAGTCTATGGTTTATGAAAAGCCATTTATAAGCTGTGGGTGGTACCTTGCTCGTGGTTTGCGTGCTCTCAGCACAGAAGGGGGTATTCAGCCACATTGACCAAAACATTGCACAGACAGTCCTTACAAGAAGTAATCTTTCCTGACATCAGCAAGCGTTGCAGACTTGGGACATAGCATTATTGCTTGGTGAATTATGAGTAAAATCAAACACGTAATAATCCCACATGTACTGTTTAATCCTGTTGTAGAGAGTGAAAAATGAGGAGTAACATGATAAAGTTTTATCTTTTTAAAATACCATCTTTTAAAAAAAGATTTCTAAGTCTGTCATCAAACCTTCTGTGTTGTTTTATTCTTGTCTTTCTTTTGTGCTTTTAACTTTCCATTTTAAACCAAACTGACACTGCAGTGGTGGTCTAGCAGTTTGTGTCATTTCCTGTGAAGACTACAGCCCTTCTTCCTCCTCTGGACAAATGATATTTACAGGCCATGACTTCAAATGGGTGGCAGGTTCCAAACGAGAACATGGGAAAGCTTGTATCAGGTCAAAACAAACTCCCCCCTATATTCTCTTTTTCTATAGAAGAACCCCTATATGGCAGTTGAAGCCTAAGACAAAGGGTAAAAGCAGGCCCAGAATGTAGGGATCATTTCCATTATTGTTCAGGAACTTCTTCATTTAGAGGCAACTTCTATTTAATGACTATAGATTTTCTCCCAATATTTTGTCCAATTATGTATTTTAAAGCATTTGAACTTTTAATATCTCCAGAGTTCTAGGCTAAAGATACTCTTACTTTAACATCATCTTGTGCAGAAAAGTGAAAGACAGGGAACAATCATTCCCTGCTCTACACCACTCATTATTTTAATGGACTGTACATTCCTTCCTTCATCTCTTGCTTTGCAGTAGAAGTTCCTTCTTCATTCGTTGTATGCAAACTGTTCCAAACCTTTAATCATTCTTCTTGCCTCCTCTTCTTGATCTTCTCCTCCTCTTTCCTCTGCTCTTAATACAGTACAATCCTTTTTGCAATGGAGGCAACATAAATGCAGTCAGAATTGAAGATGTAACGGCCCCATAGCATTGTATAGTGGCAGAAAATTTTTAATTCTTGGGTTTTTTTCTGTTCCTTTCCAACATTTGATTTGCTTTTCTGACTACTGTTGAACAATGAGCTGATTAAATAACAAGGTAAGCTCTAAGCTTCTCTAATATGACCTCTCACACACATGTATATGCACTAAAAAGTTTGCAAATCCAGTCATAGAACAGATTTTTTCAAATGCTGTTAAACAGAAATTTAAATACAAATTTTCAAAACCAGGGAAAAATGCTATTAAAAATATTTCTAATTTTATTAGAAATAAAATTTATATTCAGTTCTTGTAAGTTACTTCAGATGGATTCTGGAATATTTTTATAGAAAGTTACTAGAATACTTTTACAGAATGTTACTTGCTTTTTAAAAGCAAAGTTTCAATTCCATTTCTAAAGAAAAGAGAAAAATCTTGCTCCTTTTACCCATGTAAGTAGCCTTTTTAAGGTATAATCTGCACTCACTAGCACTGATTTACTTAAATCCAGGGTAACGGTATTGGCTTAACTGGAGCGGATATAGCTTTGGAGCTACGTAGCACTTTGGCAAAGTTCTTTCAGCAAAACTTTTTATGTGACAAAAGCAAATAATTTTTCACTACTTTTGAAAAAGCTTGTTAGAGCAGTGGATGTATTCTCCCTTACACAGTTGTTGCTAAGTATATGTCATTTGACCATGAAATTACTTTACAGTGTGAAACAAAGCCCAGAAAAATCAGTGGGAAATCTTCACTTTGGTCCTCTATTTGTAAATTAATTCCTCTCTTCAGATATATATGTGCAAATCTATTTGAAATCAATGTGCTAAAACCTACTGTCATTTCTACCAATTAGTTTTGACTAATTCAGTTGATGCAATATGAGTTTTTCCACACATATCTAAGATCAGAATGTGGCAGAACGTTAACAATGTATCTTAAGATATAAGATATTGCATAACTTTCCTCTTATGGTGTACTGCTGAATAAATATTTTCTCTGAGACCAAGATCAAGTTGCTCCATCATCACTTCCAAATAGGAATGGAGGAATATTTGACTGCAATACCCGGCTTTTGATTAGCACACTCTGTGTGAAGGTCATGTGTTTGCGGTAAGAACAGAGCATGGCAGAGCAGCCCTCTTACACAACTGCCATGTAAAGTTAATTTTAAGTTGCCATAGTTGGCACCTCCAGTTCAGTAGAGAAGTTGCACTTACTGGCACTGGCCTTGGTGGCTACTGTGCAGCCAACACCCTCGAGAGCAATTCTTCATTCTTGAGAATGAATCATTTGGAAACTGCATGGTAAATAGCTTTCATTTCTACACAACAGGAAAAATGTCATTTGAAACATCAACATTAGCCTCTCCAAGGAAAAGTCATCAGAACTGGACCACTACATGAAAAATGAGTAACATAATTTACTCACAAAACATACAACTTAACATCAACACAGGAGACTTAGGGCAAATTTGTTCTTGCTTAGAATGGTCTAATTTAGGCTATATGCCACCCTGATGAAACTTCAATCCCGTTGCAAACATGTACAACAACAGGAGTTGCTCCAAGGCCCGGAGATGGCTGACAGAAGAGGCAAGGGCTGGGAAGATTACACTTCTTTATCTCAGTGCAGCAGTACTTTGTGAAACATGAAAGTAAATGCCCATGTGGCTGTTTAAAGAATAAATAACAGTAGCATATTCGTATATGACCATCTGTTTGCATATTTTAGGTTGATATGTTCACAGTTCTGTGAAATACCAATGCAAATGGCTGGTTATTTTTTATTCTTGAGACTTGAAATCATTCACCTGTGCATATCTTGAACCCGGCGCACTAGCTGCAGCAGCTGCAATGCAGCATGCACTCTCATGCACACACATGTTGTTCCCCTAAATAACTCAACAATCAGCAGCAAATTATAATATTTTAACATCCAGTATAAGGCAGTAGGCTGACAAAATGGACATCTGGATTTTATATTAACATTGACAGAGTGTGCTTTGCAAATGTTCTGCTTTATTTATGTGAAATGGAAAAGCAAATACATGATAAATCATTAGACTATATTTATACTACACTGAAGCCACAGAGGTATGGTCTAATTCAGGGTTTATGATGTGAACAAGGTGTTGGTTTTAACTCTCTTGGGAGTCCCACCTAAAAGGCCTCCAGGAAAATGAGCTTGAGATGGCGCAAGGAGCTTGCTTGTGCCAGTAAGGCAAGAGGAACTGCTGGTGCTGAAAGGAGGTGGGGCCCATGAAGTAAGAAAACGGGGAATGATTATATTGGCAGAGGATTGTGTTTATTCAGCATTTGCCACCAACAGGACTACTGTGTTCTTGTTAAAGTTTCTGCATATAGACCGCATGATAGGTAGCAATGATGAGGACATGGGGGCTCAGGGATGGCTTTTAATGGCAGATTTCAAGTTGAAGTTGCCATACCAGGCCTCTCAGTGATTCAGGCCTGGGCATGGGAAAGGGCTGTTGGCCAAATAACCCATAGGTCAAATTATAGGTTCCTCTCCAACTTTCATACCCTCTGTCTTCCCTAAAGGGGCCACAAGATTCAAGGAGAAGAAGAGAGGAAGGAATAAGAGAGTACCTCACTCTGTCACTACTCCAGCTTCCTTTTCCTCTCACAAGCTGTAACTTCACTAGCTTCATGTTTCTTTGCTTCCCAAAGCAGATCTTTTGTGCTCTCAGCTGCAGTGTCCTTGGGCACTCGGGTTCCCTGCTCCTTCGCACTGCATGGTTTCCCAGCTCCTGCCAGATCCAGTTCCCACTACACTGATATCAAATCCTAGATTTAATATCTATGTCTACACTAGTAAATAAAATGGACTAGGACCCATACTGTGGGTCCCCTAATAGTAAGGGCAAGAAGTCAACACTCTGCCCAAAAGACGTAAGTCCGCTTGAAACTGAAAGAGTCTCAGCTGTTGAGAAATTGAGGGAAAGTGTTCATGTTCCTTTGATCCAGCATCACTCCATCTGTTGCATGGCCTCTGAAGGCATTTATGCCTATTTTCCCAGTGGTTTCAGTATATTTTCATGATAGTTGTTCACAAATAGATAGAGCAACTGAGGAATCTTTTGAGCGATATGAACAAATAAGACCTCAGAATACTTAAATCATGTTTGTTTTGTTATTCTGAAATGCCTTTACTGACATTTATGGGGAAATAAGTTTTCTTTTTCCAGAGTGTTCTGTGGTGTCCTGGTAGCTTCAGCTGAACATTTTCCAGGACTCAGGACAAATTCAAGCTGGGTCAAAATAATAAAGTTAATATTTCATGCAGTATATTTTACAAAATGAAATAAAATGGATCAGCAAAAAATGCAGAATTATAAAGCTGGTTAATATCATTTTTAAGAATTATAAATGAAACTGAGAATCAAACACCCTCGAAAAGTCCTGTCAGACACTGTAGTATGTCTTGGATTTGCATTCACAAGAGAAGGCTGTGACCAAAGTGTGTTTTGGAGATATTTGACAATGATCAGATAACTGTCTGAGAATGAAAATAAGATGTGAAAATCCAACCTCATTTAGCCATTCTTAGAGGATTTATTTTTGCAGTTATGAAATTTGATTGTTTAAACTCACTTGCTGGAACAGTATTCAATTAAAGATCAATGGACCACACATTCACTGAATATATGTTTTTGAACTCCACTAAGGAAAAAATGTTTAATATCATTTTTTTCCTGTGAGCATTTCATTTCTGCTAAAATTACAAAAAACTCCACAAAGTTATATCTAAATAATACTGTATTTCCTTGTCTGTGAGTTCAGACAAAGCCAATCTACTGAAGTCTGTTTTGATTCAAAATTTTAAATAATTTTAAAAGTTTTGATTCTGTTACCAGTGTTTCTGCTAAGTCACGTTTTATTCCATGTGTATCCCATTGTCTTGCAAGAGAAAAAGATCAAGAACACAAAAACTTTCCCTTATCCAGCAGTCTGATGCTTTACATCAACTCTGATTATTTTACTCATTGAGGTATATGTCCCATCCCTTGCCCTGGACTCGTTATGACAACTTACCATAACTATATGACAACTTATTATGACAAGTTAAAGGGATGAATCCACAACGGGTGAGGCTCAGGACTGCAGTGTTTGACTCACAGGCATTCTGCTGGCATCTTTACAGTGAGAAACAATTGACCAGGCTTTTGAAAATCTCTATTTTGGACACTAGAGTATGTCTATATGCACAAAGTAGTACCACAGACACTCGGAGGTGAGCATAACTGAGTAATTAATGCAGCTATGTTAGTTTCAATACCCCAGCTAATTCACTCAGAGCCAGCTCTGCAGCTATGCCCTGTTGTAGATATGGAGATACGACTCTTTCTCTAGCTGTCAGCTGACTAAAGTGCCAAGCATTAGTAAGAATTCAATAATGAAATTATTAATACAAGTATTAATGTAATCTTAACAGATTGCCTGCATTTATTCTTTGAGAGCAAGACAGAAAGCCATAAAACTCTGCTATTGATTTAGTGGACACAGATTAGTAATGCTGGCATTTAATTTTTCTTCAGTACAAAGTTGCTTGTCATAAAGATGCAATTGGAAAGATGTAAATGATTCCTTAATTTGAGGTTGACTCTGGGAGAATAAATTCAGCCAAAGAAGGGGAAAATTCAGAACACTTTATATTGATATTTGGGAAAATATTTCAGTTTTTCATTTACATTTTGAAAATGAAAGTTATTTAAAAATTACATTCCAAAGATAAATCACCAAACACATTTATTTTCAGCTCAAATAAATTATTTTACATTCTATGCAATACACTTCAGGGTTTGGGTTTTTTTTTCCCCCTGAAGAAACAAACAAAAAAGGGGTTTTTGTGTGATTTTTTAAAAATAATTTCCTTTAAATTTTTATCTTACATAGATAAAAAGGAAAATTTTCTAATGCATGACTCCCAGACAAATATATAATGATTGTAAACATGCACGTTTATATGTATGTCCATGCAGTGTCTCAAACACAAATTCTTGTTAAATTGCCAGTGCTACTATTTTTGACACAGAAATTTGCCCCCTATCATTGGCTTAATTCTGCAAGACAGGGAGTAACCTTTGTATTGTGATGACAGCATTGACTCACTTGAGAAGTCTTTGCATAGACACCAGGCAATGTCCCCGAGCGTGGTAAACTGCTGAATGACAAACAAAAATTCGGGGGTGTAGACCTCAGATTCGGTTTTCTGTTTCCCAGTGAACATTTAATAGGGGAAGAGTGCATCCAATTGCTCCTATTTCAAGGCTTGTAAAAGAATTTTCAGTCAATGTATTCTGGTTTACAGAAATAACTCTCTCCAAGAATAATCTCTGAGGGCTCTGTTAAACAGCAAACAGTTCCTAAGCTCTCTAAGCAGAAGCCAAGGAAAGGCCACAAGCAATACAGAGACTGGCTCTGTATGCAGACAGCTNCATTTAAAATGATCTCTTTCTTGCCACAGAGCCACTGGATAAACTGGGATAATTGCTTGAACTGTTTGAGGCAACCACTACTTTGGTGACAAAAGCTTTGTAATCCAATAGCACAACATCTCTTCGTTATATTTGTAGGTATGAAAGAGGTCTCAAAAGGCACAGGATAATTATTTGTATACTTAAAGTTGCCTTTTTTTTCCCATACGGGAATCTTCCTTTAACTGGAAGGCATATGGCCCATGATGTTCTTTGTGTTTATTTTTTTCCCGTTGTTGCTTTTTCCGTGTACATCCTTAAACAGCTTTTCTGGCTGACCTATGTGCCTATTGGCTGACATCAGCTGGGAGAGTTGAAGTGTCTTGAGAATACCCTCATCATTAGGACCAAGATGTTCAACTGACACAAGAGCCAAATAATTTTTGGACACTCAAGTACAAATTGACAAAGTTATATGAATAAATTTAGAAAAATCAACTTGTACCTTTACCAAAAATGCAGAGAGAATATAACGAATAATTTAAAGTGTCACTAGAAAAGTTCACATATATTTTTAATTAGATTACATAATCATCATGATTATTATATTATACTATAGTATCATTTCCAGATTTTTCATGTACTGATTTTGTTCCAACATAAAGCTATAATGGAGTAAATAGCAAACCAGCATGTCACCTGCCATGTTAAATTCAACACAAGCAAAGGATTGACACTGATTAAGCAGCAAGTTCAAGCATTCTGGAAATCTTTCTACTTTTGAAGGGCTTTATAAGATTTATAAAAATCCCTTAATTTTAAAAGCCCTAAAATAAAACCAAATTATTTAGAAACAATGCAATGCAGTAGCTGGAAAGAACCTGGAACATAGAGACAATCACCAAAAACCTCATCTGGGGGAACTGGGTCAGCAAGATGCGGGAGTTGGGGCAGCTCCATTGACATCACTGGAGCTACACTAATATAAAAGGACAGCTTACATCCGGGATCTCGCCTAACATGAAAAATAGATTTGCTTAAAGACTTTACATTCTTCTAAAGGATGTGAAAACAACTGGAGTCAGTCCCAATACCAACATGCTTCAACAGCTGTGGTATATAAAACTGCATGCAGATTACTTGGGACAATGTGCATCTCATGGTTTGCCATTTTTAAAGAAGTCATACGTTGGAAAGTTTAAGACAATTTCTAAAAAATGTCTCATAAAGACTGTCCTAGTCCTCAGTGCCTTGCAAATCAGGTCATTATTAC